>LPNX010350017.1:208406-233304 GCA_001517045.1 Pseudotsuga menziesii | reverse complement strand
ATCCCTTTGTCCCTTTGGAGCACTGTTGTGTTCTTCCCAAGCTTGCCTTTGTTAGTGAGCTTGCTATCGAAGTGATGGAGGATTGAGGTGGTGGAGGCCTAAGTGGGGGATTCAGTTTCTTCGGTTCACAGACGTGCCGTCAGAGGTTGTCACTTGTAATCTCTGATTCATATTAATAGAAATATCTTTTCCTGTCCAGTAATGTGTATTTGAATGAATGTTGCATCCATTGGAATATGTCAAATGCTTATACATTATTGATTATATATGCTAGAATAGATCTAACACCATGAAATATAGTATGCTTGTATTGTTTACTTGTTGTTGAGGACGTGCTATAACAATTCAAGCTGAAGATTGGAAAGCTCAACGAGGATCTACTTCAACCGTCCGGAATAAGGTACGAGGTTCGATCCTTTAGTGTTAGATGTTTTTATTTCTATTGCATATTGGGAAAGATTGATTTCTGGAGTCTAGCTGTCTATTGTGGTACCCCAAGCCATAGGAATTTCTCTCCGTAACACTATTGTCTCTTGTGTTTGATTGATATGCTTGTTATTCTCTCAATTAAAGATCCTAAGATAATGCTATATTTAATGATAAAAATCTAACATGGATATGACGAGATGGTGATAGGAGACACATGTGATTGCAATGGAAATGTAATGGATATTCTTGGGTTGTACCTACACGATGGCTTGCTTGTGGATATGATGAAGACCTAAATGAGGAATATGACTACACCTAGCATGAAATAGGGTTGCCTTTGTAGAAACTTTTGATGACCGAGAGATTCAACAAATTTCACTATTCTATGATCGACAATATAAAGACTATGGCAGCAACTACGATGATGACTATGTGATGACGATGTGACCAAAGGTGTTAATGATTGCGGAAAGAGAATATATTCCTAGTTAAGAGGGAGCGTTATTGTATTTGTAACTTCGGAATTAATTCTGCTGATATTATCATTTTATATTGGTGTGCCCCCATTGGATATGTGTTTCCCTCCTTTCAAGATGCCATTATTGTCTATGGTACTTGAGGTACAATCTCCATTGTAGTTTGGGGCAGTGTACCCCGTTTAATATAATGAAATGTATTTTGAAGTATCCCTAGGTGAAGTCGCTCCTGCTAGGGTAAGAGGTCGGCCCAATCAAGTTAGCAAGTTAGTCACTTCAAGGGCATAAATAGGGAGGTTCCTTCCATCATTTATACACACACTCACTCACTCAAGTTTGCATGAGGATAGAGAGAGTGCTACAGAAGAGTTCTTATACTTGTGTTTTTCCATCTTATGATATTGTATTAGTGACAAAACTAGTATGAGGAAGTTTGTGGGGTTTTCTCCTTTATGGTCACCCCAAGGAAAAACTTTGTTTCTTATATATCTTCTCTATCTTGTGTATCTTGGATATTTTGTTGTGCTTGTTATTCTTTCGGATAAATATCCTAATCAATTTGAATAAGACTAGAAAAACTAACACTCTTTTCGAACGTTAAACTAATGTTAAGTGTACTTTGCAAATGTCTCTTTTTGTACATTAAATTGATTCTACTTACAAAATGTCCCTTTTCAAATGTTAAAGTGACGTTAAATCTGATTTTTAAATGTCTCTTTTTAGACATGTGTTGGATGTTATTTCCACATCAATAAACGTCCCCTTTTCAACAAGCTGTCAACGTACTGTAATGTCTCTTTACAGATGTTCAATGGATGTTTAATCCACATTTTTTAAAGTGATTGAAGTTAAAAAATAGTCTTAAAATTCAATTAAGTCATGCTAAATGACGTCGCTTGGCATTCTTAAGCGGTATTTTATAAAATGATTGATGTTCTAAAATATTAGTCTTATATGTCCCTTAAGCAATGTTATGAGACTTTGCTTCGTGTTCTTAAGCAACAAATTTCTAGCAACGCCTCACTGATGTGTGAAAGTACACCTATCCAAAGAAAAAGGGAGCATCGAATGTGGGGTCCAAATTTTGTACTGTCAATATATGCTTTCATATCTTTAATGTGATACTTACCTATTTGGTTGAAAATAATACACATAATTACTACCTACATTGTATATATATAATAAATCATCATGCAATGAACAAGACAAATGAAATGTTACATTGAAATGAAAATTGTAAACAAAGAGTTGGAACAATCATTTTCAACATTGTGTTCCTTCTTTATTGTAATCCAAGGAGGAATGTTATTAATTATAATAAAATCGAGGCACATTGAGTAAATAGGTCTGAGCTCACCAAATGTATTAACCATCAGATACCAAATAAAGCCTAAAATTACAAGGCTCTTCTTTAAAAAAATTCCATTTTTCTTTGATGTTCCTAAATGTAGAACCATCTGCAAGCATTCGAAGAACACCATCTTCACTTATGTTCCATAAATGGTAATCCCTGAAATATGCTATGATTTGGTACCTGAATAGTCATTGAAAAAGTGGAGTTATGGGAATATGACAAAGAACCTTGTGAGGAATCTTTTGGGTTACTTAGTCGGTTCGATATCTACTAGTTTGACATTGTGGGCATTTTGTTTACAATGCATATTGTCTATAATACATAATATGATCATTAAGACATGCATCGATAGATTGATACTTCGTTCCAATATCTTTCATAATGGCAGTTTATAATTTGGTATGTAAGAGGTAAATTATTTAACGGTGGTAAGAGAAATTCACCTAACAATCTACAACATATAAATAACTAGTTAATGTAAATAATAGTAATCGTAAATATTGCATCCACGCTTCACACATTAATTAACACTAGATATAAAGAAAAAAATAGACTTTTATGTATATGTGACAAATATATTGCATACCTTAGGATGTGTGTGAAACAAGTGTTTGAAAAACAATTCAATGCCTTCAAGTCCACTAACAACATTGATACCAAAGAGAAGATTTGTTCTTGGGCCTTCATAAAGGGGTTGCTATTACTTCTCAAGCAAAGGAACATCATACATATCATGAAAGTTGTCCTCCATAGGGGAAAAGGTGTCTTGGATCAATCTATTTATCCCATAATCCTCAATTGTATTATAAGACTCATCTTCTTCCATATGATTAAATTGATCTTCAATATTCACTCCATCTTCCTCAACTTATAAATTAATAGTATTTCTAATAGTACTTGGCACATTATCTAACACACACCTAGGATGATTTCTCTTTATAATTGAAAACAATCAAATGAAATAGTGTATCATAACAAATATTAAAATGATAGAATATATATAAATACAATAAATACAAATTCATATTATAATTAATAACTTTCCAAGGGACAATATTTATACCCCTTCAGTGTGCCCATACTACCTACAATTCTTTTCAATTGATGTTTTAAAAATTGTTTTTTTATTGAATTCCTTGCATCGAGTGCAAGGGAAAAAAGTCTTCTTATATTGAATCCCTTGCATCAAGTGCAAGAGAAAAAATTATTCTTATATCGAATCCCTTGCATCGAGTGCAAGGGGAATAACATTTTCCATTGCCCTTTTCCTCCAATGTCACCCTTAACCTAGAAAACACCCTTTCAATTTCTTCTGGAGTAATGTTTTATGGCATTGTAATTACCCATTACAATAAAATCCACTAAAGCAATATAAGTACAATATACAAATATATGTGTATGGTAAAAATGTTAACTTCTATAGATCAAATATCTTGTAAATATTTTTATACCTATTTCATACACATCAATTTGTACCCCACAATAAAATAGGGTCTAAGGGTTAGGGACCCAATGTGGGTATTTAAAAGGAGAAAAAGCAATATTAAAAATTTATTACCTTCGAAGTAAAAAATATGAACTATGTGGATAAACATTTGAATGTGAAACAAGTATATAGAAAAAAATAAAGACTATTTCATGCTTTGAGTAATGACCAAACAAGTTTTTACAAACATTGCAACTACAACAAAATTGTCAAAATATACATATTTATATAGTGTGTCACTGACATCTATGTTTCAACGAACATATACCATGTCAAAGTTGAAAAAGACATAAGTTAGTGACCATTAAACCATCAAACATGCATGTGGTATTTGTAGATTACTATCATCGTAAGTTTGATGACATATAGGATTTCCATCGGCGCTAGTTATCCCTTCCGTTGTAATTTTGAATCTAGTTATCCATTTAGTCGTAATGGAATATGATGCATTGATGAGAAACAATACTTGAGTATTGTCAAAATTTCCTTTCGGGAATAAATCTATTGGCTATAAATGGATTTATAAAGTCAAATACAAAGAAAATGTTTCTTTAGATAAATACAAATCGTGTCTTTCCACCAAAGGATATGCATAGAAGAAAGGGAGAGACTATAGATAAATGTTTCCCTCAACTATAAAGATGGTGACTTTTCAGTTGGTTATCTCCATTGTTGCTCATTTTGCATGGAAAGTATATCACATGGACATTGAAAGTGACTTCTTGAATGGAGACTTGGTCAAGGAGGTTCACATGGACCAACCATAATGGTTTATCTTCGAGAATCCACAATAACAAATAATATAATTTGGGATACAATGGAAACCTATACTAAGGAAGAATAACATAAACAAAAGGAATACAAACCATGAACATCAGTTGTTTGAGGAGAGTAAGAATACATAGCATGAGTTCCAGATAACATTCAAGAAAATGTGGGATATTCTTTGACAAGTCATAAATATGAAAACAAATTATAACCCTAACTTAGAGTCTATACAAGATGCTTCAAATGAAGATAAAATTATTTTTTGTCATAGAAGAGGAAAACAACCATTGCAACCGAGCAAGTAGTAAATGAATGGACATAATTCAAGAGTTAACTAGAACATATTGCACCAACCATTTATTAAACCTGGGTGGAAGAACTAAATCAAGCACTACCACCATTACCCCCTCTTAAATCGTCTCCATTGCGACCTCGTTGTCATTTTTCAATCCCATCACATCCATAACACAACAACAATATGAGCAACATTCAAAAGAATAGACCAACATTCAAGAACAAGCACCATAAAATTCAAGACTTATTTGTTCTTTTACTATGTAAGATTTTCCCATCTCCCCTCTTATTCGGGATGAAGAAGGATTTGAGGATGGGGGAGATGTTGAAAGGGGCTAGTCAACCTAGTAATTAGAATCGACCTATCAGTTGAATTGGTTGAGTTGGTCAACCAACTGACTGGGTATACTGGCTAAGGAAGTTAACAAATTTATAACTAGCTCCATGAATGTAAAGGTGTATAAGCACCCAAGTCTGAAAGGAAAGATGTATTGTCTTGTACTAATAATCTAATATAATAGACTACTTGTTGTTGGTTACACTACTACCTTCTCTTCTTTATATATTTCTATGTGTTTGTATGTTTATTGTTGTGTTGTATGTTATATCTATTTATGTACATTATTGGTAAGTACTTCAGTGTAATCCCATAGATTACAACAACTTCAATTTAAAATAGATGTAAAATGTCAAATTTTCATCACCAGGTTTCACTAAAAAGTGTTATCCATTCTCATGGATTCACCCTACAACTTCTTGTAAGTTATTTAATGGGATTTCAACTAAGTTCTTTTTCTCATTACCTCCAATAAAGGTTGTAAACAAATATTTCTTATGTAATTGGTGAAATTTATTATCCCTCCTCTTTGGACCTTTATTTACTGAACTCAAGTATGAATAATATATTTGAATAAAGGATAATTTTATTTCCATTTATCCAATAAAATATATCAAAATACATCTCTAAATGTAATCATATTGTTCATTGTTATAATAGTTGGACTAAAATTGGCCATAAAATTTCAACAACCTTTGAGAGAGAATAATTTGGGATCAAAAACATATATAATATGGAGAAGTCTCCAAAATAAATCCTTGATCATTTATCACCTGGTCCAATCAAATGTTCCACCTCTAATCTCAAATCTCAATTGGATTAGAACTAAACACCTTATGTTGAACTATATCTTAAAACAATGCATTTAACCTGATTAAATTAACCCAGTAGTCTCAAATGTCCCACCTCCAATCTCAAATCTTAGTTGGATTAGAACAAAAGACCTTATGTTTAACTACATCTTGAAATAATCCATTCAAACCAATTAAGCTAACTCACTAAGCTCAATGGTGTCAATGGTGTAAATTGGATTTCAGCAAATACGCTTTTGAGATACTAATAAATGTTTTTAGTTTCCATAAATTGTGTCAACCTTTTTTCCATTTTAAATAACAACTTGTTGCTCCTCTCTCTCACAATTCTTGGAGATGGAGTATCTCTTTATAAAGAGATAATAAACAATTTGACCAACTCTTTTTCATACAAACCACCCAAGTTGTTGTAAAAAATAAACTCCTTCACTTATGTTTCCCTACATCTTGAGCCTACCCATGGCTTATCACACCTTATATCTTTGGCTTCATTATACTCATCTACTCTAAATCCCATCCACTCTACCAACAAAATATCAACGAGAAAATTTATTATTGGAAATAGATTGGCATTTAATGATGGTTTTTTTGTTGGATTTCAATTATAATGTGGGTTAAAGGATTTTTTGTGATGATAGGTGCTTTTTACATCCTAATATGAGGGAGAAGTGTAAATCCATGCTTGAAATGGAGTTGACACATAACACTTTAATAGAATAATAAAATAATAAAATATTAAGTAGATAAATTTTTTCTATGTTAGCCCTAATCGTAACTTCAAAACCAAGTATATATGTATTCCAATTAATTAAAACTAAAAGAAATAATTAGAATATATACACAAATATAATTTATTTGTTAAAAACGGTTTTTGAGATAATATGTCAATTCAAAAGCCATTAGATTCCTTTACTTTGTTTGGTTACGATTTTAAGTGATAATAAGAAAAACTAAAATTTATATCTCTGAAATCTACCATGTAAAGAAATGGATTAAATCCCTCAAGGTGCAAACCCTTTTTTAGTGTGTAAAAGTGGACAAAGAATTTACAGCTCCAAGGATTTGATCCAATCTCTCTTAGCACGTGATAGATATGGAAATAAGATGGTTCTATGTTGCTATATCAACAAGCCATTCTAATCCTTCGGTTTCAGTGATACCCAAAATTCCTAAATGAAAGATCTTATGAATGGGAATCAAACAAGTATATATGTTATGAGATTCATGGTCTTGGTGAAAATATAATTAAGTGGTTATAAGGCTAAATGAGACTATCTTACATGCCTTCATTTTTGTCGAAATAATATTTTACTTTGGCATTTAGAAAAAGAAATCTAAATTTAACGTTTTAGAACTTTCAAAGCTTCAATCTAGCAATGCTTATATGATAATTTTTAATCTTATTAGTCCCTTCCAAGGGACTATATAAATCATTTTCGGCTAATACTATTAGTTGTGCACCTATTTCAAACCATTTTAAAATTATGTTCCGGCCAATCAGGATATTTGAAGGTATCCAATATTGGAAACCGATCCTTAGCCCTTAGCATTTAGTAGGTATCCAGTTTCTTGCTCTCTACATCAACAATTAAAAAGTCTTTCAACTTACAAATGGATTCAAATTAAACTTATATGTAATTTAATGTGAAGGTTGGATGTTAAGTAAGAATAAACAGTTTCCAATCTCCTCAATTAATTGGTGGAAGACATTTTTACATCGATAAATGCTTATATATTATTTTATATTTTAGACTTTCATGTGGAAGACATTTTTACATCGATAGGTGCTTATATATTATTTTATATTTTAGACTTTCATGAACGGATCAACAAGATTAACTCGAGTGTAATAAGTGTATAGTGGAGATTCATTTCCTAGCCATTATATCTTGTTATGCTTATATTTAATTATTTATAAATCTATAATCCATTAAAGTTTTATACTTCTTATTAGTTTGTGTTTTTTATTATTATTTATTATGTCCCCGACAAGGGGATATATATGAATCGCTCGAGCCTATTAATTGGAGGTTCACATGAGAAATTTTATGTGTTTTATAAAGTTTTTGCACAGTTTGATTTTCAGGTGTATTAAATAATATTTTTTTAAACTATTTTTTTGCATGTTCATTGGTTTGTGCAGGTGACATTTCTCTAGGGTCTTGTGCCCCAAGACCCGGCAGCGGGCTCTTGTCAATAAAATTTTAATACAACCAATATTGGTAAAGATTGCATTAATGCATTTAATGCTCTTACTATGAAATTTTAAATACCGGTAACCCATTAAATGCACCACTACTAATGTCTATTAAATACAAACCAACATTGAACAGGTCAGGGAGCTTGTGCTCGTTTGCAGATTTCAATGCCAGCGCCTTGCTCGACCATCCAAGATACACATCGAGTTCAACCAGCACGTTGTTGAAGTTGATTTGTGGTTTGACGTTAATAGCTTACAAATGTAGGTATTATTCATTGTGTTGGCTCACGGATTTTTTGGTTGTGTGGTGCTGACGAATGTAGGTATTATTCATTAAGGATAAATATGTTATAGATGGGAAAATGGTAAGTTCTAGGGTAAATACCCCTTGAGATATTAGGTTTCTGCTAGAAAATTTAATGGCTTATTTTTCTATGCTCTTTATTTATTTGTATACACAGGGTATACAGAAGGTTGCTTGTGTTTTTCCCATGTGATGTTGAGGATGTAGAGATTTGGGTTTCACAGGTGGAAATCAAAAGGACTATTCTAAGAGGGAATGTGGCAACAAAAGACCCCAAAACAAAGAAAATTTTTGTGGGTGATATACAAACATCAATTACAGAAGGTTTGTTCGCTACCACTTTGTCAAATGCCATCTTACACTCTTTCAGGTAATTATTAGCCAGTGTTAGCAAGGGAGTTGGTTCTTGTTATATTTTGTAGCTTACTTTTGGACAAGGTAACATTTTCTTTTGTTTGCGTATGAGTTCAATAAATACTTTTCGAAGTTTGGCAAGGTCGTTGAGCATCTGATCATGCAAGATCATAGCACAGGTCGATCTCGGGGTTTTGGTTTTGTAACATTTGATAGTGAACAAGTTGTTGAAGGGATCTTATCACATAGCAACATGTATGAGTGGGGTGGAAAACAGGTAAGCCTTTTGCATTGTATGTCTTCTAGTTCACATGGGCTACAATTGTTTTTCGCCTTTTTTTCTAGTTATGTTATGCAATGTCTAGATCTAGTTGTGTCTCTGGATATGGTTAAATACTAAAATCCCATGGAGTCACTTTTGGATACAGTTGTGGTAGTAGGATTGCCCTAGTCTAGGAGATGTGGTTATGTTAACGCCATGATTTGAACCATAATTTAGGTTTTTTTTTCTTTCTTATTGTAGGTGGAGATTAAGAAGGTTGAGCCGAAGAAGGCTTTACCTGAGCCCAAACCTACATATGGGATGGATGTGAGGCCTCTCTTTATTCCAGGTCCCCATGGCTACGGGGATGTTTATAGTGGATTAGGTGTTGGTGACTACAACAGTTATTTTAGGCCAAGAGCATATGGGAGTCAGACAGGAGATTATGGTGGATATGGAGGTGATGACTATGGTAGTGCCCATGGAAGCTATGGTGGTGCTGGTCTAGGGGGTTATCGAGGAGACTCTGCTACTTGCTATGGAGGACAGTTTGGGTCCTATGGTAGCATATTTTGGGGCTATGGAAGTGGGTTTCCAGGTAGCCTTGGAGATGGTCAGGGTTTTGGTAGCTATGGTGGTAGTAGTAGTTATGCATGCAACTATGATTCTGGGATTGGTGGCTATGGTGGAATTGGTGATTACGGCAATGTCTAGGGAGGCTATGGTAGTAGTAGCAACACCAGATATCATCCATATGCAATATAGAATAGGATTCATCTATTGGCGAGTGAGTGTGTCCCGATCGGTATCCTAGTGCAAACAAGTGCCATTCTTAACTAAAGAAAAAACTAGACATTTGTCTTAATTGTGTTAGTGTAATCAATGATCCAATTTATACTCTAAAACATAAAGTTATTTAAGGATTTTGTTTCATTAAGGACATTCAGAGGGGTATTGCTTTTATTATGCTGACAATTTCCAACTATTTTTGTGAAGGCATTGCACACATCACTGGATAGACAGCTAATACTAGATTGTTAAGACATTTATATGATAATATGGATTGGATGAAGTTTTTTTCTTCATTTGCATGAGCTTCTCTTTTAACATTGAAATTCAAGTCTAAAATAACAATGCCTTTTATTGAAGCCATTATTTAATTTCTATCTTTTTCTGTAATTTAGGGGAGGAACACAATATTCCATTTTTGAAAACTGTTACTTTTTGTAAATTAGGAAGATGTAGTACATTGCCTCTTTATAGCACTAAATTCACTGGGTATTTTATTTATGGGATTGTGTGTTAAACATACTATCATAGTCTTGTACGCCTTATTATCTGTTGTAATTTTTTGAAAAACACCCATCATAGATATTCTCTTATGCATCTTTATCACCAGTAATATATGCAATGTATTGTATAGTGTGGTGCCATTTATTGCATTTCTAGATATTATAGCAAACTTTTCTGAGGGGCAATTATTTTTAAAAAATTTAAGCGAATTGACATCCAATTATATATACGTTGCTATGGGGTAGGAAGATCCTTAAAAGAAAGCTAAAACTATAAAATGCCAGGCAACAATTTGTAGGAGTTTGCAGGATTGTTATGGGAGAAAAAAGATGGGTGTAATGTCGGAAGACCACTTTTACATTTTGACCATCTGTAAGAGTTTGTATGATTGTTATGGGAGAAAAAAGATGATTGTAATGTCGGAAGACAACTCTTACATTTTGTTATGGGAAAAAAAAGGTTGTAATGTCAAAAGAGAATTCTTACATTTTGTTACGGGAGAAAAAAAGATGGTTGTAATGTCGGAAGAGGACTCTTACATTTTGTTATGCGAGAAAAAAGATGGTTGTAATGTCAAAAGACGACTCTCACATTTTGAGGTTTGTTGTAAATTGTCATTATTCCATTTCAAAATTATTAATGAATGCACTTGTGAATTCTCAATGAAGCTTTTGACAAAAGACGAAAAAAATTGTCATTATTCCATTTCAAAATTATTAATAAATGCACTTGTGAATTCTCACTGAAGCTTTTGATAAAAGACAAAATGTGGTATGATTTCAATTTACAAATAATTTAAAGTGTGATGGCTTACTCCTAATTTTAGGTATATTTTCTGTTTTACCAATAAAATAAACTTTCTGGAAGAATTTTCTTGTCGAAGACCTATATTTTCTGGTTCACCAATAAATTAAATTTTACTAATATAAAGTTGTATCGAGAGTCATGCTAGTACTTCGTTATATCCCGATTCCCCAAGAAGTTGGTTCAATTTATCCATCTTTACAATTGATAAGTTTCTAAAATAGATAAATGAATCCAAATAAATGTGCTTATGTCTCTTAATCAATTTATCCATTTTTACAATTATTGGGTTTCTAAAATGTATAAGTTAGTGTCAAAATTAATTGAATATAATAAGTATAAGTTAGTTGTTTCTCTTATTTGTTTTCTTTTTCTAAGTTGTATTCCCTTAGTTGTTTAGCTTATTTGTTTTTTATACAAGTTTTTTTTTATTTAGCTTATTTGTTTTAGTGAAAGACATTACCACTCCTTAACTCTTGTTAATATTTATAAGAATCTGGTAATTAGTTACCACTTGACTTGAAGCAGTCTCGACATGAAGCTGTACTAGTTTTATAAGAATAATGTGTAAATAAAACTCTTACACGATCTTATACATGATTGTATATTTGAGATAAATTTTATGGAATATTACCATTTATGTATTCAAGATTTTGCAAATAAATTTCTTTTGTTAAGTTTAGTAAATTTAGAAAGCTATCTTTAAATCATTAACCAAGTAATAAGATTTGTAATCACACAGAATTACCTCTTCTACATGTTTTGTTTCCTAAAGGAGAACCGTTCGTTCTAAGGGCCTTTCTATCGTGAGTTGTAATAGCCCTTACACGGGTGAGTGCGTTGCTATTTAACCTGATCTCCAGATAAACCTGCTTTAGTTTAGAAATACAGGAAATAATTTATAAATATAAAAAAATGATTTACTTATATTATAATTATGAGTTTTTATAAAATAAATAATAATTATACTAAATAAATAAAAAATCTACAAATATTTAAATAAATTTCATTTTAACAATAAACATAAAAAAAATTAGTTTAATTACTCAAATATTAATTTATTTCACTTAATAATAAATGTATATAAATTTAATTTAATCACACAAATATTAATTATGTGCTTTTAATTAAATTTGTAATGTTCATATTTACATAATTTTATTAATAATAAAATTGGTGACTATTTCATCTAGGTTTTAAAATTTTGATTTTTATTGAGCTTAGAGAGGCATTCTACAACGGCTTATAATGGCCTGCTTATAATAGCCTTACAATCGACTCAAATAAAAATAAATAATTTGAATATACAAAAAAATTGGTGGGTTTCATAAAGTATAAAATAAATATCAAAACATAATAAAAAAATAGAGCCAATTATAAATACATATATGAAGCCTCTTGATGTTCACACATTTTGTGAACAGGCTTAAGCTTTCATTTTAAACTAACTAAATCACATAAACTTTTTCTTAGAAAATTGCATAAACTTTACTTCTGATAAAGATATATCAAGATATTAAACACAATTACTATTATATTTTTCTTCATGATTAATGTGATAATTTAGGTTAACCCAAATTAAAAATGAAATATTAACCCAAACCAAATCTTTATTATTACAATTACAATCTATTCATTTATGTTTTTATTTATTATTTAGCAAAATGAAATTTGCATTAACCATAATCTTTATTTTAACATTCTTTTAAAAGAGAAAAGGCATATAGTGTTAAGTTTAAAAAAATAATATTAAATCAAGTTTTTAAATTTAATATTCTTTTTAAGTTTAATATTAGTTACATATGGTTTCATATTATTCGTTTACCAGATATGGTTTCGTAATAATAATAATATGGTTTAAGAATGTTTCAAATGGTTAGAGAGTAAACAAACTTTGGTTTCATAATATTTGTTTTTAACTAAGACAATATTTGTTTTTATATCTATTATTAATTATATTTCTACTATCCTTTATTTTAAACACTGTGTTATGTTTCAGTTTCATGCATAAATTTCTTTGCTTTGAAAAAAATTAATGTTGTTTTAAGACAATGATATTTTTCTCATCATTATATATCATTAATAAGGTTATGCTCTTATTAAAAATTTATACATGTACAGGTAAAATTTAGATAGATTGTCATTTTCACATTATAACATTTTAAAAATATCAATTTAAAGCTAAATTAAAAAAAAAAACAGCTTTAGGTTAAATTTGATAACCAGATTCTAACTAAACCACATTAATCATTGTTTTGGATCTTTTCCAACTTTTCAAAATATATTTAAGAGGTAGTAGCATTGTGCTGATTTTTAGAACTTTTAAAAATATTAAAATATTGATTTTTATTGTAAATCATGCTCAATAATTAAAATGCTTCACCCTAGAGTTTTCAAATTTCACATTTCAAGGCACTCTATCACACTAACTACTCAACCTCTTATCATTCACTCATCATCATCATATACAAAATTGTCATGTCCCCAATTAAATAATTTCCAAATAAGACTATTTGCAAATAATGTTTCACCTTGACCTACTAGTTCCATAGGTTGAGATGGAGACATAAATTTTGTAATAAGGGGATATGGGACCCAAAAGGATATTAGTTTACCATATTCACATTTAAATGGATCACATAAATGATAAATGCTAAGAAAATAATGTGGCATGGGTTAATGAAGACACTTGGAAGCTTGTGAAGACTTTGGGTGACTAGATTCCCCGCACACTTAGCATGATATTCATCCAAATTCAAACACATGGGTAATGAAACATTATTGGATGGTAATGTGGTGTCAAATATAATATAATAATTCAAGGAATTCGAATTGATAAAGGAGTGTAACTCCCATGGAAGAGGAAGAGACTAGAAGGCAAGGTGTGCCACTTGGAAGGAGATTCTATGCACTCTATGACAACAAATGATGGAAGATTCTATGACAAGTATCAAAAATTAAGACTTCATTGCTGACATGTAAAAAAGATGACATGTCAGGGCTAAAAAAATACACCAAGAGGTCGAATTTGGGAGTTAGAGGCAACCATTCGAATTGGGGAAAGAATTGGAGCATGAAGAGGAAGACAAGTGTCATGAGAGTTACTAAACGACTAAGATGAGTTGGAGGAATATCATGGAGGGAAATTCAACCTTAGGAGGCATAATGAAGTTAATAAAAGGATTTCATCATGAAGGAGAATATCCTTTGATCATTTTTTATTTGGCCTTTAGCATTTTGGAGAGTTTTTGCTTGTCCATTGCACGGTGAGTGCACACTTACCTTGTCAGTGAACCAATTTCGAGGGATTTGGATTAATTTCCAAGTTGGTTGATGGAGAGTCCATTCAGAACTCTCATGGGAGCTTAATGAAGGAGTTTTATTTTCAGTTTGAAAGTCCCTACAATCGAATTCTCATCTATCTCCACATTCTCTCATTCCTTCTTCTCCATTCCCCCACACTCTCATTTGACGACGCACTTATTGGAGTGAATCGTGTGCCTTGCTAAGCATGGTTGATGCCCAAGATTTGATATATGATGTATGGCTCTGTAATATCATCTCCATATTCTCTTTAAGTCAAAATATTAGAAATACATGTATGAAGGGCCCGCATTCCCCATGCTCTTGAATAACTAGTTTTCATGGATTTGATTCAATATTGAAGTAGCTTTATTTCAGGTTTGTATGAGGACATTTATATGAGTTTTACGATGATGGAGAAGAAATATATAATGTATGTATCTATAATATTATGTCGACATGCTCTATAAGTGGAAATATCAGAAATGCATGTATGAAAAGCTTGCATACTCATGTCCTTGTATCATTAGTGTGCATGGATTTTGGCTTCAATCTTGAAGTAGATTTATACCATATTTGTATGAGAGATATTATATGAGTCTGAGGATATTTTGACAGCCATATATGATGTATTACTCTGCAATTTAATGTCTGTATCCTATGCAGGTCGAAATCCAAGAAACTCATGTGTGAAAATCTTGCATTCCCATGCCATAAAATCAGTAGTTTCCATGACTTTGGATTCAATCTTGAAGGAGTATTGTATCATATTTTTGGGAGGGTTTTCCTTTGATTTTTATGCTTCTGGGGAATAAATTTTTATTCTATATATCACCACCATGTTTCATATTACTCTAAAAACCATATATTCTACCTTTCCTATGTCAAATTCTAGCTAGTAATGTAAATTTCCCTTAACCAATTTCTATGAAAGTTACTCTACAAATTTTATAGATCATAATCCACTTCCATAACTTAATAAACATGATTAATGGAAGTAATTGATGTTTGATACTCATTGCCATACTCTGTTCTGAAATTTGGGAGATTCGTACTTAATTTGGAGAGTTAGTTTGGCCATCACCCTTGGGGGGATTTGAACACAATTTCCTAGTAGTTTTGGTCTTTTTGTCATTATCCCCAAACAAGTTTGAAGAGGTATAAATTCTGATAAAAATTATACATAAACCACCTTGGGATGTTTTAAGACTCACCATACCATATCCTTTCAAATTTGAGACCATTTGGTGAAAGTTGCAACCCTCAAGAGTCATGAGTAGTTAAGCTCGAATTTTTCCCAGTTTGTGCATTTCTCCAAAATTTCCAAAAAAGGGACATTATAGTGGTATTAGAGCATGGTCCTTGAACAAGTGAATTAATACCATCCATTGAAAAAAAAATTGCAGAGATTTCTTGGTTTCCTAATCGACCCACCAAGCCCACTTTCCTTCCTTCCCCGCCAAGGGAAGAATAAATTACAACCAAAGATATCGAAGCATGCTACCATGGGTATAAAAATTTCAAATAGGATATGCATGAAAGGTATTATTTCCAAGAGTATATTCTCAAGTATGTATTTTTGTATAAGAATGAAAATGAGAAATCATTAAGGAACAATCAACAATCCACAAGTATGGAGGAGACAAAGGAGCTACCAATCTCTGTGGGTGGTGAAGCAAAAAAAGAATTACATCAAGAGGATCGAAAGTCACTCGCAAGTGAATTTGAAAAAGATGAGAAAAAATAACATGAGAATGAACAAGAGTACCTTGAAACTATTTAATATCATTCTGAAACACAATGTACTGTGGACATGGACCAAAGGGCATCTACTTATGGATGCTTGAACTGTGAATGAGTACCTACTGATAGGTACTCACAAATCTATGTTGGTGACATAGATACCAGATTTGAAAATGTTACTGCAAGCCAAATCTCTCATGAGCATAAATATGAAGACCTTGTATATTCTAATGAAGAACCAAGATCAACTCCCCCATCACCACTTGTGCTTTAAGAAGTTGACCAAATCAAGAAGAAAGAAGAAAAGGAGGTTCACTCCCATGAACCATCCTTCATTGAAGGTTCTTTGAAAATGAGTGAAATGGATATCCATGAGGCCCTTAGCATAATCCATGACACTAAAGCATTGGTGTCAAATTCTTGTTGGAAAATTTCTTCATTGGAGACGTCATCCTAGGCTTGAAGACATGGAGAAGATTCAAAGAGCAATGTGCAACATTAAAGGTAATTTCATGTATTTGCTTTTTAATAGAGACAATTTGGTTGAGTTTAATGAATTGTTACATGAAGCATACTTAAATAATAATGAGGATATTCATAAGCTCAAAATTCAAAATGAGCAACTTTTTGAGAGGTTGCAAGATACTTGTCCTTCCTCCTATGTTTCAGATTGTCATATGGTAGATTTCTTGGAGGATTCTCGTGAAATTAGGGATCACGAGAAACATGGAAAAATGCAAGTTCTTGATTTTTTTTAATATCATATTTATAATATTCAACCACTAGTTGTGGTGGAAAAGGAACTTGAGTTTCCTCATGAAGATGGGTGCACACTTTTTGAAGAAGTGCATGATTCCACTACCTTGGAACCAAACCATGAGAAAAGTTTTGCATTTTAAAGGAGGTACATACTCCTACCCCTATGGATCCATCACGTGATGAAAATTTTGCACTTTCTGATCATTTGGATGAGTTGGTTCTTTATCCTACATCCTACACTTCCAAATTTTGTAGCATTCATCCTAATGAAGTATGAGTGAAAGGTTTTTTAATGGTGCCACATGAAGAGTATGGAATTTCTATCTCTCCTTTTGATGATGAAATGATTAGAGAACCATATTATTTACATTTGCAGTAGCATCCCTTATTACATTATGATGATACACATCCACATGGATGCACCTATGGTATTCACTTGAGTCACTTGGAGACTCATGATTTTCCTTGCTCCTTGCCTAGTCCATTTGATGTTGGAGGAACTTCATCCCACACTTGGGTGAAGAGATATATGATTGAATAAAATTATTGTTGGCAGCAACATCCTTTGTTATTTCATGTTGATATACATATGTATGGGTGTGCTGATGAGACTTCTTGGAGCCACTTGAAGCCTTCATGTTTTCTTTGCTCCTTATTTGGTTCAGATTTTGGTGGAGGTTCTTCATTCACTTCTTGGATGAAAGAACACGTGGTTGATTATCTTGATGCACATTATATGTTTTTGGAGCAAACTTATGGGACATGGGATCCTCACGTATGCCATTGGGGCAATTATGATATAATAATTGATGCTTGTGTGTATGGGCCACATGATGATCTACTTACTTGGATGTATAAGCACTTTCATGATTCTTTGATGAGATTCCTTCTTGATGTACATTTGTATGATGTTGTTATGTAATTTCATGATCTATATTTTGTACTCATGATGTTTGGAAGGGTGCAATACAAGCAATGGGATCCTGGCATTTGTTGGTTTCATCTCACTTGGAGTAGCAGTTTGATTGTTGGTTTGAGAAAGTAAACCAACCTTCAGTTGTTTAAGTTCATCTTTGTAGATAAGTGTTCCATTTTCCTATGTGGGAAACCTTTTGAGATATGGATTCAATTTCCACATGCTTGGTTTTCATGGAATTTCATCATTAGAAATTTCACACCATGCATGTATCAGGATCATATGGGACCCTAGGATCATTTTTGGCCTTGTTGGTTTCAATTTTGGGGGCAACAACTAACATTGCAGATTTAGTCACCACTTGAGAAGATGACTGTAATAAGAGTAGTGTAGCAGTAAGCATGGTGGTTCCTCTCTGAATTTTTCTTGGAATATTAAGAAAATCAAAGTTTGGTAACTCGGCACCAACTTCAAAGAATTATACAGAAGCAAAAAGGGGGTGAAAGTTTAGAAAAGGTTTCCAAAATATGGAGGTAAATATTATTTGCACATATTTGTTTTTTATGGATTTTATTAGTACTTTTGGTGTTAGTGGTGATGTTACATGATATATCAATATGCACAATCCACATCTCTTTACTTTTGGGAACACAAAATTGCATTACATGATTGCCACTACTCAAGTTGCAGCTAAAGAAAATCAATGAGCAAAACCATAAGAGAGCACTTGGTGCAAGGGAAGGAGTACCAAATGAGGATGCCACTTGGGAATATATATAATAAAAAAATCATAATACAAACTTGTAATTTATTGAGGACAAGAAATCTTCAATGGGGAGGAATTTTCATGTCCCCAATTAAATAATTTCCAAATAATACTATTTGCAAATAATGTTTCACCAACCTACTAGTTCCATAGGTTGAGATGGAGACATAAATTTTGTAATAAGGGGATCTAGGACCCAGAAGGACATT
Source organism: Pseudotsuga menziesii (assembly GCA_001517045.1). Lineage (NCBI taxonomy): Eukaryota > Viridiplantae > Streptophyta > Pinopsida > Pinales > Pinaceae > Pseudotsuga > Pseudotsuga menziesii. Next base: position 214,435 of record LPNX010350017.1, on the reverse strand, counting down.
ATTTTACCATATTCATATTTAAATGGGTCACATAAATTATAAATGCTAAGAAAATAATGTGGCATGAGTTAATGAAGACACTTGGAAGCTTGTGAAGACTTTGGGTGACTAGATTCCCCACACACTTGGCATGATATTCACCCAAATTCGAACACTTAGGTAATGTAACATTATTGATGGTAATGTGGTGTCAAATATCATATAATGAGCCAAGGAAGTCGAATTGGTAAAGAAGGGTAATTCTCATGGAAAAGGAAGAGACTAGAATACAAGGTGTTCCACTTGGAAGGAGATTCTATGCACTCTATGACAACAAATGATTGAAGATAGTATGACAAGTATGACAAATACAGACCTGATTGCTGACATATGAAAAATATGACATTTCAAGGCTAAAAAAAGCCACCAAGAGGTCTAATTTTTTAGTTAGAGGCATCCATTCGAATTGGGGAAAGAATTGGAGCATGAAGAGGAAGGCAAGTGTCACGAGAGTTACTAAACCACCAAGATGAGTTAGAGGAATATCATGGAGGAAAATTCGACCTTAGGAGGCATCATGAAGTTAATAAAAGGATTTCAAGAGGAAGGAGAATATATTTTTATCATTTTTTAATTGGCCTTTGGAATTTTGGATAGATTTTGCTTGTCCATTGCACAGTGAGTGCACGCTTACCCTACTAGTGAACAGATTTCGAGGGAGTTGGATTTCTTTTCAAGTTGGTTGATGGAGAGGCCGTTCAGAAATATCATGGGAGATTAATGAAGGATTTTTATTTTCATATTGAAGTTCCATACAATCAAATTCTCGTCTATCTCCCTATTCTCTCATTCCTTCTTTTCCATTCCCCCACACTCTCATTTGATGGCGCACTTGTTGGAGTGATTCTTGCTCCTTGCTAAGGATGGTTGATGCCAAATATTTGATATGTAATTTATGGCTCTATAATATCATATACATATTCTATTTAAGTTGAAATATCATAAATACATGTATGAATGGCTTGCATTCCCCATGCTCTTGAATAACTAGTTTTCATGGATTTGGCTTCAATATTAAAGTAGCTTTATATCAAATTTGTATGAGGACATTTATATTAGTTTTATGAGGATGGGGAAGAAATATATGATGTATGGATCTGTAATATTATTTTCACATTCTCTGTAAGTCGAAATATCATAAATACATGTATGAAAAGCTTGCATACTCATGTCCTTGTATCACTAGTCTTCATGGATTTTGGCTTCAATCTTAAAGTAGTTTTATACCAGATTTGGATGAGAGATATTATATGAGTTTGAGGATATTGTGACAGACATATATGATGTATTACTCTGTAATTTAATTTCCATATCCTATGTGGCTCGAAAATCTTGCATTCCCATACCATAAAATCACTAGTTTCCATGACTTTGGCTTCAGACTTGAAGGAGTATTGTATCATATTTGTGGGAGGGTTTTAATTTTATTTGTATACTGTTGGGGAAGAAAATTGTATTCTATATATTACCACCATGTTTCATATTAATCTTGGAACCATATATTCTACCTTCCCTATGTCAAAGTCTAGCTAGGAATGCAAATTTCCCTTAGGCAATCTCTATGAAAGTTACCCTACAAATGTTGTAGATAATAATACACTTGAAGAACTTAATAAACATGGTTAATGGAATTAATTTATGTCTGATACTGATTCCCATACTCTATTCTGAAATTTGAGAGGGTCGTACTTGATTTGGAGAGCTAATTTGGCCATCACCCTTAGGGGGAATTAAACACAATTTCATAATAATTTTGGTATTTTTTTTCATTGGCCCAAAACAAGTTTGAATAGGTCTAAATTCGGATACAAAGTATCCATAAAACACCTTGGGATGTTTTAATACTCACCATACCATATCCTTTCAAATTCAGGACCATTTGGTGAAAGTTGGAACCCTCAAGAGTCATGACTAGTTAAGCTCAAAATTTTCCCAATTTGTGCATTTCTCCAAAATTTCCAAAAAAGGGACACTAAAAAAAATGAAATATCGTCTAAATCCTTTCTCTTAAATCCCTTGTAATAACGGCTTAATATTTAGAACCATAATATTAAAACATTCAAACATTATAACCATATTCAAACATTACTTCACATAGTTGTTACCACTTTTTTTCTCATCATTATATATAATTAATAAGGTTATTCTCTTATTAAAATTTAATATGTACAGGTAAAATTTCAATAGATTGTCATTTTCACATTATAACATTTTAAAAATACCAATTTAAAGCTAAATTAAAAAAAAAATCAACTGCTTTAGGTTAAATTTGATAACCAGGTTCTAACTAAAACACATTAATCATTGTTTTGGATCTTTTCAAACTTTTCAAAATATATTTAAGAGATGGTAGTATTGTGTTGAATTTTCAAACTTTTAAAAATATTTTTTAATTTTAAAATATCTATTTTTATTGTAAATCATGCTCAATAATTAATATGCTTCACCCTAGAGTTCTCAAATTTCACATTTAAAGGCACTCTATCACACTAAATACTCAACCTATTATCATTCACTCATCATCATCATATACAAAAATACATAAATCTCATCTAAATCCTCTCTTAAATCCCTTGTAATAACGGCTTAATATTTAAAACCATAATATTAAAAAAATCAAATATTATAACGATATTCAAACATTACTATCATGTTGAACCTAGAGTTAGGGTTGTTTACAGCGGTTTAAACATTTGCCCAAAAGAAACCTCACTTCTCCATTTGTTGGAGTGAAAAATATATCAACCAACTATGTAATTTAAATAATGTGTGCCCTATAATGACCTAATACAAACATTATCTTCCCTCACTATCACTGCAACAATATTATCATTTCTAATGCTTCCAGAGACTACAAGAATATGCATAAATACATGTGCCATCCAATGCAACAATTAATTTGTGGGGATATGGAACTAATTTATGTAGATAACAAATTGATTTGAATAGGAAATAAGAGTATTAATGGAGAGACATAAAAATATAATATTAATTACCACATATATTACCTGCACAATCAAATATATGAAGTGATGTACCTTTGCTTATCATCCATGGCAATATGCAGGCATACCCGGTAGCATGATAATCCATGGAAACATTCCTTTCAAATACACATATCATGTTGAAGACGTGATTCTAAGGACAAAATGGGTGAGTATTGGATTCGATAGAGGGAAATAGGTTTGCACATTGAGAGATTTGATCCATTTTTCCGCTTGGTAGAGCCACCTTTAAGATGGATCTATGCTGTTTTTATTAAAATGGAAAATGAATATGTTTAAACTTGACTTTTATTTTGTTAAAATAGAAAATTAGGATGTTTAAACTTGACTTTTGTTTTATTAGAATAGAAAAATAGTATGTTTTTCTTTCACTTTTAGCAAGGACTTCTGGAAAAGTAGATTTACGATAGTAAGAGGATGTGATGGGTTGTAACCATGTTGAGTTATGCATATTGTGATTATGAGCAATGTATATGATTTAACAAGAGGTTAGAAATTTATAATCACATATTAATGATGAATTAGTTGGATCTTTAGAGTCTTCACAAGTATTCAAAAGTTCAATGTTGATAAAGCCATATATACCTTAGTGAATCTTATAGTTCCACACATTATATTTTTTCCTCAAATGTTTGTAAGATAGTACAATATTTACAAATCTCCTATATTTTTAAATTTATGAACCTTGGAACATGAAATTTTCTTTTGTCTCTACCCTGGGGTAAATGAATTTATACTAGCTAGTTATTATCAAAAGTCAATTAAGTCTGCTACGATCAGACTTAATTTGTGCGTGGAATTTAATTTTTTCTGCTGGAAATTTATTGGTGAACTTTATGTTTATCTGAAGACATACTGTATGTAATGACAACTTTATAGTTGGAACAGTTTTTTGGATCTGGATAGTGGAATTTGTGCTCCTTCTGAGGCAAACTTTTGTAAATAACAACTTCTCAGTTGTTTTTTGTATAATGGACATTGAGGGCCATCTACGGAATGTGAATAAAATTTACGATTTTTTTCTTTGGAAAAAAAAAATTATCAAAAGTCAATTGTTGATACCTAACACCTAACTTAATATGGTATATTTTTAGTGCAATAAGTAATTTATCTCTCCACTCGTGACACTCATGTCGTCGCCATCGTTATTTTCGTATTTGGTAGGTAGCCACCATATCACCACACTGTGCATGTTAACTATGAATAACTTATTTATTCATGTTAAGTAAATAATAGAACAAATGATATAATTAGAATATCTATACAGAAGTTCACACAACATATGCCCTCTTTATAACGAAGTTCACCCCTAAAGAAAAACATCCATAAATTAGAGGTGAACCTTAATTTCAAACCTCTACCAACCTTCTACTAGAGCTAGTCACTACCCGATCCAACCTTCAATATTTTAGAGGATAGTTTCAACATTGAGAGATCTACCGGTAATAGTAGTGAATTATCAAATATTACAAGTATATGTTCACCTCCTAGGCAACTTAAAGAATAATTTAGGAAATGGATTGGAAACAAAGTTAAGTTACCTTTTAAAAAAATGAATAACATGTTAGTTACGTTTTACTAAGATTATCTTTGAATATGTTAATTAAAAAAAAATCATTCAAGTTTCACCATTTTACATATAGGGTTAAAGAAGTGGCAACCCTTTAGGAATTAATGTAATGGAAGTTTATTTGAATATTATACAAATAAAACATGAGATCCTATAATTTAGAAATTGACTTATATTTAAGGATGTATATTGGTTATGCATTCACTACATACAATTCGTTGAATTGAGATTTAAGATGGGAGTATTTATGAAGAATGAAATCTTATGTTTTTTAGGAAAACATGGTTATGGTTTCATCTTACATATGATGATATAGCATCATCCAATGGTCTATGGTGGTTGCATATGGTTTTACTCGAAATTAATTTCATGGTTTGATTTAATGTTGAGTGAAACTTAGTTATGGTGCTTATTTATTTCATATGGATGGCATGTGAAACTTAGTTGATGCTTATTATTTATATTGATACTCAATGTGGCGCTTACTGTGTAATATATTGTTTATGCATTAAGGATGCTAAGGACATATTAGCTTAGTAAGATGCTTAATGGTTTCCTAACGATATCATGGCGTGTTATTTTTTATATTATGATGTCTCATCATATGGCATGGATTTAATTGATCATGAAAATGATATGTGATGTTATATCACATATCATGTTTTAATTAATGATGATAAGGTTTTGTTTCATTATATGCATGGATTAACTTGATCCTATGGTTTTTTATTATTATATTTCCACACAACATATGAATTAAATGATCATGATCTTATTATTATGTTGATTCATGACATGATTGATCATGGTGGCGATTATTTTTTTCTTGATTAAGATGCCATAACTAATCGAATGAGTATTTATGGAATCTCCATTCATGGATGGAAATGATTTATCTATGAAATATGTTTTATGAATTTAATAATGATAACCTAACTATGATAGCTAGATTTTAATATTATGTTTCATGATTCCATGTAGTAGAATGAGGTTCCTTCATATTCGTAGTGATGATGATGTGTTTTTATGATGAGATATAGTGGCACGTGGTTCCTCATATTAATGACATTGATGTATGTGATATCATATGATAGCATGCAATTCATTGATACTCTTGGATATGTTACGTTACATAATAGCATGTGTAACATGTAACGTTCCCGACCTTATGACAAGGAAAAAGTTCTAAATTTTGGTTTAAGAACAATGGAATAAGGCCAGGACAACTAACCATTAAATGATTAATTAAAGTTCTAGCTTTAATTAACATTACTAAGGTTGCATTACTTAATTAAATAATTCGTCGCCCTTAGTTAACCAATCTCAACACTTAATAAAATATATCAACATTAAATTTAAGTTCATAATTGCATTCAATGCATGTGTTAGAATAATCCGTCGGGATTATTGTAAAT
>LPNX010350017.1:119215-203311 GCA_001517045.1 Pseudotsuga menziesii | reverse complement strand
GATAGGAAGGTGAAAAGGCTGTTTTCAACCGCCACATCTAATGTATAAATAATAGCTTTTGGCAAAGTAATAAACAATCAATCGGGAGTTATACCTAACAGCATGAATAATGAATCTATTATCATAGTGAGATTAAGGTCCTACGTTAAGTTATTATACTTCATAAATATTATTAAGAATATAGTTTATAGTTGTCAAGTATTGTGTCATTAATTGTTTGCAGATTTAATTAGTTTGTGGTGTTGTTCGGTGTGTGATTTCAATGAAGAGAAAAACTAAGGAAAACACACATCAAGAAACATATGTAGGTTTTAACCTACAACCATACCACAACCAAAGCAAAACAAAAGGCATCGACAACAATCACAACCCACAAAATCACCTCCCAATGGTTGTCCCCTACAACCATTTTTCACTAATATATTTTAGATTGCATGGTTGCCTACCTCCAGCCATCAGTCATATTAAATTCATATTACATTATCAAAACTTAGATCTGCAAATAGGAGCATATCCATGCATATAACATTTCCAATCTAACAACTGGCACGTTCAACTTGGCACTGGGAAAACTGTTGGACCAAAACGGACATATCTTGGTCATATGAAAAGTTTTTTTGATGAAATGAAAGGCGATACTTACTAGAATCATTGTTCTGGACACAATGGAACAAGTACAAAATCATAAAAATGAACATATAAGGATGAAACAGAACATATGGTTGCGCCCCTCCTAGTATTGTAGAGTCATAGTTACAGTTTTTTAATAACAGAAAGAAGATCAGAATGAATATCATCTTGGATTCAAATCCTACGGAGTCAATTATTCTTGTAACCAGATTATGACATACAATAATCAAGCATATAGATAATTCAATTCAACCACCTTTGCACATAATAATCATATTAATATGTTAGAACATACATAAAATCATGTGAGAAATACTTATCTCAAGGTATGGGCAACTGGCTGTAGTAGGACAACTTTCCTCCCAACTGTAGACATCGTCAAGACTTCCTCGCTTAAACAAGTCACCCCCAAGTTGAGACCATGGATCCATAGGTATATGAACACTTAATCTACCAATTCTCAGGACTACCTCTTTAGAGAACCACAATGCTTCCCACTACTACTTTCCTATCTACCTCTTCAGAGAACCACAATGCTTCCCATTACTACTTTCCTATCTGTCTCCATTTCCTATGGGATGTGACCTAGCTCGTCATTCCCATTTCATGGCTTCCTGTGTGATAACTTGGACTAGTAGAGTGATAGAATAGAGGAAAAGGGAAAACAAATAGACTAACTATAAGTCTCAATACACTCCCAATACTACCAACATTCCCAACATGGATAGATAGCACAAATCACATGGTCTAAAGCTCAATATTAACTTCAACAAGGAGAAGGATTATGAATTTATAGCACAAGGAGGTCAAATATAACCCAAAGGGATCAACTCCAATTAGAGAGAGGTAAGGTTTAAGATTCATCATGGAGACTTAACTTGAATTAGTGGAGTGGTGGCTTAGTGAAAATTTTTCCTTTCCAAATTAGCACCATGAGGAGGAGTTACCAAAAACTAAAGAGTGGAGGCATGAAGAGCACATGGAGGCATACTAATGCATAAACGGGGCTACAAAACATCAAGGAGGGAGAAATTGGTGAGAGTGGGCATCCAATAGGGTCATAAATATCATGGAAGCACAAAAATAGGATCATCAATGCATAGTGTAAGAGTGGAAGATAGAAAATAGCTTACAACCCCTAAAAACTAGGAAAAGGGATCATAAATGACCAAAAACACATAAATGTGAGGGAATATTTCCCCAAGGAGGGTTCCTTATGCAATAGGGTCCCACTTAGGTGTGAAAAATATGAAAAATTAACTCCATAGTCCATAAATATTGAGGATATGGTCAGTTGTACAAGGTTTGGGTGATCAATATTATTAATGTCACCGGGGTGCATATAGGAATTGGGATACTAGACAAACTTAATCCAAAAACAAGTTATAAGTTGATAAGGATGTCCCCATTCCCCCTCACTTTGTGGAATCCATGGTCCCCTATACTCTTTAAGTTTCCTTTGTTGAGCCAGTTGTTTGTTAATCAATAGTAACAACATTCAATGTAGCAAAGATGCTAGTAATAACATTAACATTAATAATAGTGCCAAAGTCCAAAGTCATGTTATCAAGCAATAATAATAAGTCCTTAATCACATTAATCATGCAAAGGTTCATAAGTCCACAATCATATAAAATATCATAAGTCCATAATGCAAAAGAACATAAGTCACATGAAGGATCATAAGTTTGGGGCTTAACAACTGAGGTATTACAAACATGTGGATCCATAGCATTTATGATGATGGTATATTCTCATAACGACCTAAGGTAGCATGCATATTTTATTATGATATCTAAATGTTATATTCATGATTAATGCTATGATGGCATGACGAGAGGAAATATTATAGGAATTCCACTCTGGGGCCTTTAGGGTCGAGTCATTCTAGAAGACATGATATTGTGGGAACCCACAAGCACAAGGGAGCATGGATAATTTTAGGGGCTATATATATCCCATGGGCTATATTAATGGAATTACAAAAATTTAGTGGGCTATTTTATTTAATGGAAAGGTTTTTTCCAACTAAAATATATTTGCCAAATATATATTAGGAAAAAGATAAATCCAAAATGAATAGCCCTGTCATTTATTAATGAGGAAAATGAAAAAAAACAATTTTCTCCCTATAAAAATATCCCTCCAACCTATCTTTCGCACGAAAGTTCTAGAGAAATTATAGTGAAATCACTCCATCGCCCCCAATTTTCATCAACGGATGCTCCAAAGGGTTATTTTTCCCTCCATTTTCCTTGTAATTCGGGGGTATGGTTGTATTCGCTTGTATTTTTCGTCAATTTCATGTGATACCTTCTTTGATCCCTTGATTTCTAGTATTAGAGGGAAAATCAGTGGCTATTTTGTTCTATATAAAGGCTACAGTGATTCACGACTCACCCACATCGAATTGCGCTTGCAGGGTCAAGGTTCTGGTTGATGAAATTCCATTTTCCATTCTTAGTTTTCTAAACATTTCAACATTTTCATAACATCTCCATTGTCGAAAGCTCGTGTCTTAAAGGGGAATTCTACACATGCAATTTATCAGAGAATACAAATTTTCAATTTATCAGAGAATACAAATTTTCATCATGATTTTTACCCAATAATTAACTTGGTATTTTTTTTATCATGTTTTTGTATGCTTTGTATCCACAATTACAATAGATTATTATATTGTAAGTTTACCTTTTATCATGCTTTTTTTCATGCATGTTTTTCTAGGCCTATTGAATTCTAGGTCACTCTTGATTCTTAGGGATCATTCGGTGTTATTAGGGATTTATTCTATCCTAGGAGTATTGCTTCCATGAAAGTTCTACAAATCTCAAAAGATATGATTTATTTTATTCCTTGTCATGTTTAAACTATCGACTGAAAGTTACATGTTTTTAGTGGATGCTACTCTTAATCGAGAGATGCCACATGGTTTTTATATATTCAAACTGAATTTGACCTGGTAGTTTAAAATGTATTTTTATTAGGATCTTGCTATGGAATTATTATTGGATCTAAGGTGTTAATGAGTGTAAATGTTCATATTTTATGTATGTTATTGTTGACGTTTGAGATGTTTATAATATAAATGAATGCACACTTATTATAATGGCAGGGATACAATGGAATGGTCATTATTTTGATTGTCTTCTTGTAGAGTTTCCCAAAGTGTACTGGTATATTCTTTTATTACTATTGAGAAGTTCATGACTAGTATATTTTTTTTTTCATATTTCCAAGTTCATCAACTTTATTTGTGACCTAAATTTGTTGGTTTCATACTTATTATATGATATTTTGTTTTTTTTAATGGTCATTTAGAAGTAAATTTTTTTGGGGTAATTTGTTTCGATGTGTAAAGTTTTTATCATCATCCAAAAATGGATCTAGTTATGTATGATAAATATATGATTTACTTGGAACAAAATACTTCCTTTCCATCATGATTATATATAATATGTATAGTGCATGTTTGACTTGAGATGTAGGCATTTTTCTATTTGATATCTTGTCTTTTGCATTCTGATCGCGAGTGAAAGATAGCAGACCTAAAGTTGTATTTTTCAGCCTTAATTGCTAATTTAAATCGCCTTCCACAAGCAGGATTTTGCAATTCTACCTCCGCGACCAAATTTCTGCAAGCTGGGATCTCCCGCAACCAATTTTCCACAACTTGGTTCTCTGTAGGATTGGTTCCGCAACTCAACTCCTGCAATTGAGTTCTCCACAAGACCCTTTCTGTAAGGCCCTTTTCGTAAGACCCTTTCCACAAGATTCTTTTCGCAATTGCAGATTGCGGGGTTCTTTTTCCAAATTCCAAAACCAACTTCCACAATCATGTGGCCGCAATGGTCCTTTCCATAATCATATTGCGAATAAGCATTCCCATTTTCCCAAATGGGTTTCCGCAATTTTCCTTCTGCGAATTTGTTTTTCACAATTCTTCTGAGCTGTCGATTTATTCTAGGCTCTTTCCTAACCGTCGATCTGAGATCATATGCGGATCTCACTTTAACACTTGCAGATATTCACTTTTCTATTGCGAAATTCATCCATAACCATCGATCTGTTGAAATTCATAGTTTCAATTCAGACTGTAACAGTTGAGTTGATTCATGAGTGATCAATCTTCTGTGCAACTATACACCTCTCTGTATTGAGAAATAATTTAATCATTACTAAAGATTCATTCATACAAATAAATAAGCATATGTTTGGTTATTGAAAAGAAGACATCAAATAGAATCATTTATGCAGAGTATTAAGACTTTGTTCTTCATTCCATTAACCAATGGTACATATTCTCTATCTCTCGCTCGGTCATTCTTTCACACTCTTGTACACTCTTTTCTAACTTAGATCAATTACAATTAAATAGAACCAAAAAAAACCTGTCAGATCCACAACAACAGGATCTGAACTCCTAAGAATGTAAATCTATAACTACCATATCCTCTAGCACCCTCTTACAAGGTTCAAGGCATCTATGGAAAATTGTCCTTATTACATTCAAACCATCCCTATATATAAAATAGATTACAAGAATCGACAACTATCCCTATCTTTTAGAAAAATTACATGGAGCAGAAAATTAACATTGGTTGCTCATTCATCAAACATAAATCATTCATCAAACAGAGAATATTGACTAGATGCTCCTGCATCATACTCTAGGGGAAGAAAATAATTCTTCAATAAGTATTCAGGGTTTACATTATACATGTAAATATCCATTGTCATCATCCACGTTGCATCTTCAGATGGCTGATCTTTCCACTTGACCAAATACTGAAAATATTCTTTGTCCCTGATCTTCTTTGAAACCCTTTTGTCAAGGATAACTTCAATATGAGGTTGTCCTTTCTGAGGTAACTGTCCTTGCTAATATATAAATGAATCATCTTCTCTTGAAATTATTTATTCTTCCTGAGCACCTTAATCTTTAAAAGGATATATATCTGAAACATTAAAAATTGGAGAGATTTGAAGATTAGAAGGAAGCTTTAATTTATATGCATTCGCATAAAACTTCCTCAAAATTTTACAAGGTCCAATCTTCTTGAACTTAAATTTATTGTAGGTTCCCTTAGGAAAACTCTCTTTCCTAAGATAGGCCATTACTAAATCTCCAACCTGGAAATTAATTTCCTTTCTTTTCATATTTGTTCTCTGTTTGTATTTCCTAGCACTTTCCTGTAATTTTTTCTTAACATTTACTTATAGCTCATGCATGATAGATGCAAAATATTCACCATATGCACTTCTCCTATCATGTCCTCCCAAATTTCTAAGTTCATATACTCCCATTGGGTGCATTCCATTTACAATCTGAAAAGGACTCATACCTGTGCTTCTGTTAGGTAAATCATTGTAAGCAAACTTAGCTTGAGCAAGAGCTAAATCCTATTGTTTCAGATTTTCATAAACAAGACTTCTCAGTATATTTCCCAAGCTTATGTTCACCACTTTAGTCTGACTATTAGTCTGAGGATGATAAGCGAAACTAAAACTAAGATTGGTTCCCAACTTCTTCCACAAAGTTCTCCAAAAATGATCAACAAATTTAGTATCCCTGTCAAACACAATGCTTAAAGGTAAACCATGCAACTTTACAATTTCTGAAAAGAATAAATTAGCAATGTTTGTTGCATCATTGGTTTTCTTACAAGCAATAAAATGAGCCATTTTTGAAAACCTATCCACTACTACATAAATAGAATCATTTCCCCTATGAGTTTTAGGCAATCCCAGAAGAAAATCCATATTTATGGAATCCTAAGGCCTGGTTGGATTAGGTATGGGTTTATATAGTCCATTTATTTGTCTTCTCCCTTTGGCATGTTGACGTATCCTGCATTTTTCAACACACTTATTTACATCATGTTGCATTCCTGGCCAAAAATAAAAAGTACTTGCCTGAGAAAATGTTTTATCTTGTCCAAAATGTCTTGATAAACCTCCATTGTGTTTCTCTTGTATCAAATTTTCTCTCATAGAACATTTTGGAAAACATAACTTATTATTTATGAACTCCAATCCTTCTTGTAACATGTAGTCCAACCATTAGATTCTATTATGGGTAACTGGATTCTCACATGTTGCATATATATCTTTGAAGTCCACATATTCTTTATACATATTAATTAAACTTTCAAATCCCAAAGAACTAACCTTAATTTCTTGCAAGATTAAATTTACTCTGCTCAAAGTATCAAAAACTTAATTAGATTTTCCGCTTGTATGCTTGATCACAAAGGTAAAGTTCTGCAAAGATTCCACCCACTTAGCATGTTTCTTATTCAATTTAGGTTGACTATTTATAAACTGCAAAGCATGATTATCAGAATATAACACAAACTCTTTGGGCATCAAGTAATGTCTCCATTTCTTGAGAGCTCGTACAATAGTATATAGCTCCTTGTCATATGAGGAATACTTTTGTTTTGCCTCATTTAACTTCTTGTTGAAGTATGTTACTGGTCTATGTTATTGACTCCAAAAAACCCCTATTGTTGTCCCACTAGCATCGGTCTCTACTTGAAAAACCTTATCAAAACTTGGCAAAGCTAGAATAGGCTTCTCAGTGATATTCTTCTTCAACAAATTGAAATTTCTGTCAGTTGCTTCTATCCACTTGAAAGGTTTTCTACTTCCCCTGAAGGTGTCTATTATAGGTGAACAAATTTGGCTAAAATTCTTAATGAATTTTCTATAAAAACTTGCAATACCATGAAAAATACTTACCTCATATGCACTATTTGGAATTGTCCAACTTAAAATTGCTTGCACCTTATCTAGATCCATCTTCAACACTTTTTCTGAAACCACGAATCCCAAATAAATCAACTCCTTCTTCAAGAAACTACATTTTTCCATATTTATCAGCATCTTCTCCTTTTGCAGGATTTCCAACACCATTTTAAGATGTTTCAAATGTTCTTCTTTATTCTGATTGAAAATCAGAATATCATCAAGATACAGGATCACAAATTTTCTAGTGTATTCCTCAATACCTCATTCATCAATCTCATAAAAGTACTAGGTGCATTAGTAAGCCCAAATGGCATTAGTAACCATTCATACAACCCACTATTAGTCTTGAATGCAGTATTCCATTCATCCCCTTATCTTATTCTTATTTGATGATAACCTCTTTTCAAATCTATATTTGAAAAATACTTTAAGACACTCAAACAAACCATCAAATAATCAATGTGGGGTAAAGGAAATTTGTACCTGATATTGATCTTATTAATTGCTATGGAGTCAATGCACATTCCCCATCCACCATCCTTATCTGTGCTAAGCACAGTGGGTACTGCACAAGGAATCAAACTTTCTTTCAACAAACCTTTGTCCAACAATTCCCGCACCTGTTGTTTGATATCTTCATTCTTTTAAGGAGTTAATATGTAGGTTTCCTTATTAGGTAAACTTGCACCAGGTATTAATTCAATTTGATGACTAATACTTCTCATAGGAGGTAAAGCATTTGGTAACTCATGCATAATAATATCATCATATTCATCAAGCAAGATTCTAACTTCACTAGTCAAATCATCTAAATTTGTAGAGGTTAATATTACCTTTGGTTTGCCAACAAGAGAAAAATATATCTCATCCCCCTTATTGACTTCTTGTAATAGTTCTTTCTGAGTCATCAGCAAAATATTCGACCCCAAACCTTCTTGAACTGCTTCATCCTCTAATGGTGACAATGTATGTATTTTTCCATACTTTTCCAGAAATAAGTGTTCTTTCTTCCATCATGAACAACTTTTCTGTCATATTTCCATCGCCTCCCTAAGAGTATATGGCATACATCCATACACACTATATCACATAATGCCACGTCTTTATAAGTACCGATTTGAAACTCCACATTGCACTGCTCATTCACCAAGAGTTGATGTCCTTTCTGCAACTAGGGCACTTTGTAAGGAGTTGGATGTTGCATCCTCTTCAACCCCAACTTCTCTACCATCTCAGTGGAGACCAAATTATATGTACTATCGCTGTCAATAACCATCTTAGAACACTTCCCTTGTGACTTGCATTTAGTCCTCAACAAAATCTTTCTCTAGGTTGGTTCATGCATTTCCTTCTCTGTCTTTACTAAAACTCTCTTAAGAATAAGAGATTATCCTTCCTCAAGAGTATTATTCACCTTTTCTTCTTCACTGGACTCCTCACAAGCCTCAACAATGTTTGCATTCCTATGGGTTGCAGGTTTATTCCTTGGACACTCCCATTATATGTGTCCAATTTCGCCACATGTATATCATTTCACTTCTCTATTTTTGCCTCTTCGTCTACCTCCTCTGAATCCTCCTCTTTGGGTTACCTGACTACTAGAACCTTCTGCCTCATCTTTAGGAGCCCTACCTCCTCTGTTTGGAAATTATTTTCCTCTTGTTGTATTTATCCCTCTGCTCTTTTGGTTCTGTTTTCTTAGTAGCTTTTATTCTACCCTTAAGGATTCCCGATAAACATCTTTAATAGTTTTCAAATTCAATAAGCTGACCTCATCTTGTATCTCATATCCCAGTCCATTTATATATCTAGATATGCTTCCTATGTTTCCTTGTGTCTGTCTAGCTCTAATACTCATCTTAAAGAACTCTTTTGTATATTCTTTAACAAGCATACCTTTCTGTCTAAGATTCTGTAGCTTTCTAATGAGATTCAATTGATAATCCTTAGGCATAAATTGAATTTTAATTTTAAATAAAATTTTATCCCAAGAGTTGATTTTAGACTTACCTCTTCTTTCTCTATGGATCTGATGTTCATCCCACCATATAGTTGCATGTCCTTTTAATCTAGTCGATGCATATCCCACCTTCTTTTTATATTCAATTTCTTCAAAGTCAAAGTACTTGTTTAAAGCATTGATACAGTCCATGAGTTATTCAACATTGATATTACCTTCATACATGGGAACTTCAACTTTGGGTCTGTTACTATCCTTCATCGTCATCTTCAATACTTTTACTTCTTCGGCAACCTCATCTCACTCATCTTCATAGGATTCTTCTTCATCACTGGTGTATGTATTCTCTAAATTCTTTCTCTCCATAGCATCCATCCTAGCTTGGATTTGTCTTAATTCCCTTTATGTGTATGTCTCCACATCTTATCCTCCTCGACCACATCCTACAGGGACTCCATGTGCTTGTCCTTGTATTGGAGGCATATTTAGCCTGCTCTGATACCAAAAATGATGGCAGGTGAAAGCTAGCAGACCTAAAGTTGTCTTTTTTAAGCCTGAATTGTTGATTTAAATCACCTTCTGCAAGAAGGATTATGTAATTATACCTCCGCAACCAAATTTATGCAAGTTGGGTTCTCCTACAACCAGTTTTCCGCAACTTGGTTCTCCGCAGGATTGGTTCCGCAACTCAATTCTAGCAATTGACTTCTCCGCAAGGCCCTTTCCTGAAAGATTATTTTTGCAATTGCGGATTGTGGGGTTCTTTTTCCAAATTCCAAGATTGACTTCCATAATCATGTGGCCGCAACGATCCTTTCCGCAATCAGATTGCGGCCCACATTCCCATTTTCCAAAATGGGTTTCTATAATTTTCCTTATGTGACTTCCTTTTCTGTAATTATTAAGATTCATTGATTTATTTTGGACTCTTTCCTGACTGTCGATCTAATATCATATGTGGACATCTCTTTAAAACTGGCGGATCTTCACTTTTCTATTGTGGAATTTATCCATAACCATCGATCTGTTGAAGTTCGTAGATTTCAATTCATACTATAACAGTCGAATTGATTCATGAGTGGTCAATCTTCTATCCAACTATACACCTCTCTGTCTTCAGAAATCATTTAATCATTACTGATGATTCATTCATACAAATAAATAAGCATACTTCTGGTTATTGAAAAGAAGATATCATATAGAAACATGTATGCAGAGTATTAAGACTCTGTTCTTCATTCCATTAACCACTGGTACATATACTCTATCTCTCGCTCATTCACTCTTCCTCATTCATGTACACTCTTTTCTCCCTCTTACACTTAGATCAATTACAATTAAATAGAACCAAAACAAACCTGTCAGATCCATGACAATAGGATCTGAATTCCTAAGAAAGTAAATCTATAACTACCATATCCTTGAGCATCCTCTTACAAGATTCGAGGCATCTGTGGCAAATTGTCCTTAGTTATACATTCAAACCATCCCTGTCTATAAAACAAATTACAAGAATTGACAACTATCCCTATCTTCTAGAAAAAACACATGGAGCATAAAATCAACATTGACTGCTTATTCATCAAACATAGAATCTTGACTATATTCTCCTGTATCACAATCAATGAGGGTGCTTAAACAATTTTACCACATTTTTCATGTTTTCAAAAATCTCAAGGACACATATACAAACACCTCCTTAGTTTATCTAAGTAAAAGTAGTCTTTAACATAGTAGTTATAATGATATGCATGACGATGCATTAATGTGCTTTCTATTATTGTTAGTGTATGTTCTTATTTCTAATAACCATTGCAAGTTTCTAACTAACTCTAAATATTCTAAATCAAATGACATAATTCATATTTTGATTGTCAACAAAAGAAAAGAAAAATTGGCATTTGTATCTATAAACAAATAAGCAGCTTTTTTTATTATAAGGTAGGTTAAAATGAAAGAATTGGAAAATAATCTAATTGGGAATTCATATACTATATTAAGGTTGCAAGTATAAAAAATACTCCACATTGTAATAATGGTTCATGGGTGCAAAAACCACTCCATAGTGTAAAGTGTTCAATTCTATCAGTTTGTTGGTATGTCAAGGTTTGGGTCCGTGCATGTCTGTTGGACCATTAACGGATGAGATAAAAAGGAGATTCCCCACTTTCCATGAATCTAGTTAGTGTATTTGTGTTTCACGAACAACTCTAGTTGTGAGTGAACCAATATTCCTTGCCAAATGTATAAATAAATCCCTCCTCTCCTCATTCATGCATTTGTTCATTTGAGGGTCTAGGAGTTGAGAGAGTCGAGATATGATATATGCTCTTCTATTTCACTGCCTTAGTAATCTACATAATCAAAAGCTAAGTCTTCCTAGCAAAAAATTCACCAATATGTTACAAGGTTTTATAATTTGATGAAAAATTCACTGAGTTTTTATAATATCTTATAATTCAGTGAAATATTCGCCAAGATTTTACTATAGATTATAATTTGGTGAAAGATTCGATAATATTTTACAATATCCTATAATAGAATGAAATATTAGTCAAAAAAATATATATACATATTATATTATTGTTAAAAATAGCCTTCAATTTTTCCTATATATTAGGGAGATTCGCCCATTTATTATACATATAAATTTTGGGGATGTTCTTAAAATCATTCATGTAATGAAGTTATGGGCTGGGAAACTAACTCACTCAGTAATACATTTCCAACTGTTCATTTCCTTTATATAGTTTCTGAAATTCCATAGCTTGAGGCATCTCAACAAAGGGAGGTATATGAGAAGGAATTTCGATGTCTGGGGTTCATTGCCCGTCAGGGACTTGTGAAGGAAGTTTGAGACAACCTTTCGAGATGCTTGGTGTACATAGGTTAACATACAGGACCAGATGCCTGGTGGATCCAGATGAGGTCTTGGGTTATATAGCCCAACAAAGACTAGAAGGCCTTAAGCCTTGTTATAATTCCAGAAGTAAAAAAAGAGCAAGGAGCATGCTTGCATCATATCATATCTATGATGATACTTATGATACCTACTACAATCACACCATCCTGAGTGACCCTTACAGGGCTTGTGCCATGGAAAGCAGGACCATCCGGAGTATTGGGGGTGTTCGGAGGTTGATCGGATGGTATGATTTCAGGAGAGGGTGTGTAAGGGATGAAGTGGAAACATTATAGTTGGTTAAGAATCTTGTAAAAATAACTTCAAGACGAAGTTCCTTGAAGGGGCGAGTATGTAATGTCATCTGTCACTTATTGCATTAGTACTAGGGGGCATGTCGGGGTTATAGTGTAGGCATGGGACACACTAGTGATGGTCACACTAGTGGGTCCTATCCCTACACAATAGTATTAACTTATGTAGGTGCATATTTTATATTAAATTATTAAAGGGAGGTTCATAAGAACATAAGTAAATAAATAAATTTATTCAATTAAGTAATAGAATGTTATTTAAGGATGTTATTATCTATTGATCATCAACCAAACACACACAAGCCTTTGTATTACCCTAGGAACTGTGGTTGTCCCCCAAGCCCGTACATGTGCTTGAATCTAATAAAGACATTGTTCAAAAAAGAAGATTCTCCAACTTGTAAAAATAGCACTTTGTTGTAACGATAGGAATACTTACACTACCCTCCCATTGATGATTATATTTGTGTAATGCACTTAATGTAAAGCACCATAAATCTCAACATAATATTGTTCCGGGTAGTAATATGGTAAATATCAAGTGACTAGGTCACAAGTGCCACAGGTTTACAGGATCTTTGGCTATGGTTACTAGATGTTATGGCTTATTCCTTACTCAAAATGAAACCTCTATTTTAGTTTACAAATCAAGTACCTTGCTACCTGCGATGTAAAGTAGAGAAAAATTCTAATACCACCTGGAATTAATAATATTTTATTACATTCATTTGGTGATATTACAATAACAGTGACGATTGTCACATACTTGGTTCACATTCTTTTTGGATAGGTCCTATATTTTTCCTTTTTTTTGAACTTAAATATATTAATTCCATCTTATATATCTCCTTCATTACTCATTCATCCTATGGAATTATACTTCTTTGTTAGACACTATTTTTTTTAATAAATTTGAAAGTGTTATAAATGAAGTAAAATAGTTTACTCATCCTTTGCTTTGTAGTCTTAACTCAAATTTTATGATCCTAAAATGAAAACAAAAAATCCTTTGTTTTTGTTTTTATTTTTTATTTTGCATCGACCTCTCTTCATATTATAAATTAAGAAAAGAAAACCAAGATTTAATTTTGCTACCGAGAAAACTTACCTAAATAGATATAATATAATAAAATCAGAATTATATTAAATATTAAATCCATGCCATTCCAAGCCACTATGAGAACGTGTGTTCCTAATAAGCATGGTAATACATTTGATCCCTGTGCTTCATGAGCTCAATATCAACATCAATCATTAAGACACAGTGAGAGTTGATTAACATGCATGTTAAAATTGATTAACATCACTCATATATTAAAACTAAAATATGTCAATGTTAAAATTTCTTTATATCCATCACTCCTTAAAATTCCAATAAGACCACATACTCCTTAAAATTCCAATAAGATGATTTAATCCAAAATCCACATGCAATAATTTTATGCACTGAAAACTTTGTTACAGTGGTTCTATGATATTGATTTGTTCTTCTTCTTGATGCCTTAGTTGAAGCATTGTAGTGCAAATTATACTTACATGTTATAGCTATTGTAATGATGGAGACAAAATTAAATTTAGTGCAAGAATTAAGAAAAAAACTTTTTTTTCATTCTTACAATAACAAGCTAGTTGTATCGAAATCTATGAATTCAAAATTTAAGTCGTTTCAAAAAATAAAAATAAAAATATACTACAGTGAGTAGATTATCTACCAAGAAACTGTAAATAGCAAATATATATATATAAACATTTCAAAAAACTTATGAAGTCAGTCATGTATTAGTTCTAACATAGGATCCCCAATTTGGGTATATATGAATAGATTTAATGAACCATAACCTCTTCCATTATGTTTAATAACTTAGAAAACTCATTGCAAAGCGGAGAAAATATGGGGAAACCTTGTTCCTAATTGAGAAGGCCACAAACTTGTTTTAAAATCATTTGATTTGGGGAAGGATACTTAGGTAATTGCTAAAAATACCTGAAAATAGTGAAGGATGTATAAATACTATTGTTAATTCTTCACTTTAATACTGGCATGGTCTCTCCAACAAATTATGACAAGCATCCAAGGGTAATACATCAAATAAAATGATATGACTGTAATCCCCAATATTAAAATTAATCCAATATTACTCCCTCACAGTGACCCTATGCCTATTGCATAACCATGACATTTTACATGCTTATGGATGAGGCTTATATTTCAATTTCAACTTGTGAACAACTTCATTTGACACCAAATTTTATGAACTATTGCCATTAATAATTAAATTACAATGCTTACCTTATATGTTATGTTTCATTTTGAAGAGTGTCTCCCTATGATCTAGCTCTATCACAACCTCCTTCTTAGGTTGCAGTTGCATCACCAAATTTTCTCCATATTTTACCCTCAAGTCCAACACCGTTGGTTTTGTTTCAGTGATATGATCTCTCCCCTTTTTCCTTCTTCCATTCTTCAAAAACTTTAGCAATTCAAATGTCATATGGCCCTACAATCCACATCTAAAGAAAATCCCTTCAACTTTTCCTCCTCCACTTCTACCTCTCATTGATCAACCTCTTCCTCTGTCAACATTAAATTTTCTTCTAGCAATTTTATCCACAATGTTGGAGGTACTTTCATTATTTTCTACTTGTTTTCTTCTCTAGTATCCTCTTCCATATCCTAGACTTTTTCTCACAAATTTATGTTTTCTCGACAACTTCTCCTCAACCCTCAAAGCTACTTGGTATGCTTCTACCACTAAACAAAAAATTAAAAATATTAAACTCATGTTGAATGGCATAAATTAGACTGTTCACAAACCTAGAAATGGATTCCAAACTCTCTTCATTTTTCCCAAATCTTATAGAAAGTCAATAAAACTTCTATGTGTACTCCTTGACTGATTTCTTCAATTGCTTCAAGTTCAAATATCTCTGGAATAGATTTAAAGCATAATAATACACAAGTAAAATTTTATTCTTCAACTCTAACACCATCTTATTCTAGGTTTTAATCTTCTCTCTACTACAAATTTCTCTATTTAGTTGCAACTTATCCAACAGCAAAGAAGGATTACTTTACAATTTCATACTAGTAAATCTAATCCTCCTAGGATCTCTAATATGCTCAAAGTGAAAGAAATTTTCCATTTCTCTTATCCAATCTATTAATTCCTATAGATTTAAACTTCTAGAGTATCCAGGAGTACGAAGTTTAGGCTTACCTCCAATACCGTTGATTGCTCTAATCATTCTCTCTTCAATTTTCATGTGATCTTTTATTTCTTCTCTTGTATTCTCTAATTTTGCTTCATAATCATTGATATCTTGCACCACATGTGCTATTAACCTATCCTATGGGTTCCCTCCATGGCATAAATTCTTCCCATCATTGTCATCACCATTGATGCAAGTTCATGCACAAATGTTTCATCCGTTCTTTTGGGTCTTACATGACCTCTTCCTTATTTGTCATTTCTATGATTTTGTTGTAGGATATCTTCTTATGTGCTCCCCACTTCACCAACATTCATATATTACTTGATATAATACAAATATATATTTGTTCCTCCACACTGTAGGCTTAAAACACACTTTGATACCACTTGATGCAGCATTATGCTGCGATCAGAATTACACAATGAAAACTCAAAACTAAAACAAAACAAATTTATAGAGAGGTTACGCACAAGAATTAGCAACATGGGTCTTATTCACCATTCATACGATGAAAATGAATAAATTATAACTTCATACAATCATAGAATCCTAAAGGTCTCTAGAATCTATACATACTCACTCAAAAGGATAATCTATGAAAAATCAATAGCCTCAATCACATGAAGGATTTAGATATTTATGCTACAGTAATTGTCTATTCAACTCCCAACACTTTTCATTTCCTTGTTTGGCTAAAATATTACATAATTCAAATATCACAGCCCAATTATGGTGGTCTTTTGACCTTCTAGATACAATTCATAACTCAAAATTTGAATAGTGAAAGTCGAAATTAGAAAAATATGCACATGTTTACATTTTGGATTGCCCGTGCTCTGTTTTGTGTTCGAATTTTTTGAACCACTTAAAATGCATATTGTTTTATGAAATTTTGAGGGAAGGTATAATAATATATCCTCTACATCGTATAAATATGTCAAACTATAATTCCAAATATTGGCTATATGCAAGGAAAAACAATGAACCCCTTCCTTTGAAAAAAATTACATGCACTATCTGAACATGATGCAGCTTATGCATGGTACTTAAACTCAATAAATTTTGATGAATTTTGGTTATAATATATAATTTGTTTCCTCTACAACATATCCAAATTTTAGGGGCCTTAACTCCAAGTTATGAGAATGTACCAATCGAAATATTGGCCAACTATTTGTGCATAAATATTGTCTTGAGCACACCAACCGCAATGTTTGGAAGTTGCATGGTATTAAAAGTAGATGAATTATTTTTGCGAAAAATAGAAATATGCTTCCTTAAAATATCATAAAAAATTCATAAAATTGAGTGCACATCATTCAAAGTACTAAGAAATTATATTCGCAAATATTTTAGTGCCATGTTGGTTATGGGGTTTTGCACGGGGTCTAAACAGTGTATCTTAATATGAAATTTGTTGTTGAGGTAGAATAATGTCTCTTCTATAAAATATACAAATTTTATCTTCTTTCCCCAAGTTCTAAGTGTGCACCAATGAAAATACAGGAACAATGTCTTGCATGTTGTAAATCTAAAAAATTTGAACCAAAAATTGAAATTGACTTGAATTTGGGGGATGTAGGATTTCCACTTGAATTTTTTTTTTGTGGGGGTGATGTAGGATTTCCAAAACCCCGGTATGATATTACATCGATTGAGATAAAGAATGATTAAAGTTGGATAATGTGTATTGACTCTTACATGTTTAAGAACACCACCATAAAAATTGTTACCCATTTCCATAGATTTATGATTATTGGATCAACTATAGAAACTAAAGTAATTCACTCACCAAGATGGACTTGAATATTGAATAACACCAAGTGTAGATGAAAGAATAAGAAACCTATAAGAATACTTTCAAAACACAACAATATGTATATGAATGCTTTGTTATGTATTTTGTTGTATGTAATGCACCGACCACTTTCATGCATCTTATGAATGGTGTACTTCATTCATTTACCAATTCTTTTGTAATTGTATATATGAATGGACTATCAATATTTGGTACCATGTGGGAAGAGCATGTTTCTCATTTCAAGTGGGTATTAGAGGAATTGAAGAAGCATTGTCCATTGAAAAAACTCAAGAAATGTGAGTTTTAACTAGTCCTTCATTTAACTTTGTCATCTAATTAATCAAGGTGAATTGATGATTGATCCAATGAAGGTTCATGAAATCAACAAACGACCAATGCATATGAGTGTAATAGAGGTTAGAATATTATTTGGGGTAGAACAATATTTGAGGAAATCAATTAATGCCCCACTTCATGCTGTCACCACAAGTGGGTAGAATTTTCATTGGAGTAAACAACAATAGTGGTCTTTTAAAGAATCGAAAATGAAGATCAATAAGATATAAATGTTAGAAATTCCTAGTTTTTAGCATATATTTGAAATTTATATTGACAAGTGGGTATGCCATGGTCATTATTCTTATGTAGGGAGGAAGATCCATCAACTATGACTCTGAATTGTTTCATGGAGTTGTTTCAAAATATCTCACATATGATCAAGAGATCTATGTGTTAGTTCAAGTCATGAATAAATGGAAGCACTACCTACTAAGTAAGGATACTATGATCAACACTAACCATCCAACTCTTTTGTATTTGTAGAGTTTGATTGAATTGTGAAAGGTGATGCATGATACAATTATTAAGGATAAATAACAAGGTAGAATATGTGATGTCTAGACTGCCCATGAAAAATATCTCAGCTACGGGCATGATAATGAAGCTTGAACCAATCACTCATGAAGTTTATAAGCAAGAGTACATAAGTGATGTTGGGTTGGAGGTGAATATTAGTAGATTAATAATTAAACAATGAATAATCTCAAAGAAAATGGATATCGTTTCCAAGATCCACTCTAAAACAAGTTGGGAAAGCTTTGCATCCCACATAATGGAAGGATGTACGTCATACAATAATCTCATACTTTGATATTTGTTGGAAATTTTGGTGTCGGTAAAACCATGGAAAATTTATAGAGGTATGTTTATTGGCAAAAGCTTGTAGGAGTAGGTTTCTAAGTTCATGCTCAATTGTGTGATGTGTAGTGTTATTAAACATGTCAGTAGAAGCTTGAGCTTTATGTGCCTTGTCAAGTTCCCAATAGACCATGGGATAATATCTATAAAGGACTCCATTGGAGGGTTGAAATCACAAGACAAGTACATGATTACTTATCTACGATTGTGGATAGATTCACCAAAATGTGTGTGTTTATTCCATGCAAGAAGACCGTTAGATATCATAAATTTGTTGAGTTATTCTTTGCAAATGTATGGGTAAATTTTAAACTACCTACATTAGTTGTTTCTAATAAAGACTCCAAACAGTTGGGTACTTTTTTAACAACAACGTGGGAAAGACTGGCCACCAAAATTAATCACCTAATATCTTTCCATCCCTCGACAAATGGGGAGATATACGTGGTGAAATACAATATGGTGCATTGAGAGACTACAATTGGAATCTAAAGACTTGGGAAGATAAATTGTTCTATATATAACATTCATATAACATGGCAGTACATTTTTCCACCCAAATTCCCTTTTAAAGCTTGTTTTGGTTATTTCCCACCATCACCTTTTAATGTTGTTTATGCGCATAAAAAGGGAAAAGGAACCATAGATGGACAACAGGGAAAGAAATCAAGTAGTTGCATTAATAGATTTAGGCATATTCATTGGCATGTGACATGAACAATTGGAAGGAAGTTAGGTGAAGTATAAGCTTTGTCATTACCAACATTAAACAAATCATAAGTTTCAAGTTTTGTTAGGATCTTTAGAAACTCAAGAGTAAGTAAAGTTCAAGTTGGTCTATTTTGTTAGGTAAATTTTGTTTCTTTAGTGTTATTTCATAGCTAACAAATGAAATAGTCACAATATGATCTAGACATAAATTAATCTTATGATTTATCCTCTTCTTGATACTAATTACTACACTTAATCCATGCAATGGCTTGCCACTCAATTGGTCCATGATATCTATTTAAAGATAATGGAAGGTTATTTGTTGATGATTGATTATTGAGAAATGTTCCTATAGTCTATTTTCCTCTTGTATCAATATATTATATCAAGTGGTCATGTTGGTTGAGGCCATGGTCTACTTACCTCTTCGGGGGTTTAACCATGTAAATATCCAATATTGGATCTCTGTGAGTGAATGATTTCCTTAAGGTGTTCAACCTTTGTGGACATACACTATTTTTTTTAAATGGTATCAAGGCTTCTATGAACATCCACTCCCATTATTGATTAATCTCTAAAACCTATGTCATTACATGCAAAAAATGACTTCTATATTTTTCTATTTTTAAGCATTTATGAGCTATTCTATATTTTTCTATTTTAAAGCATTTATGAGCTATTCTAATGAATCTAGAGCATTCTTTCCAAATAAAAATAATTTTCATTTTAGTCATATATATATATACCCAAGATATGATTATGTATCCCATATTTGAAAGTATACAATCTGATTTTAAGTTTTTTTAATCTACTTTATGCTCTTATAATTTATCACTTTAGTTTTTATGTTAATATTTCTTTATTGCTTCATTTCTTATCTACATATGCACTTTTCCCACGCCTTGTGCTATCTTGGAAAATAAAAAACAAAGAGGAAAGTCTTTTCTAATCTGCATACACTCTTTTTCCCATGCCTTGTGCGAACTTGCAAAAAAAAGAGATTATTTTATTTTCTAGATATATTAGTCAAAATATATGACCTTGAGCATTTAAATATTTGAAATTTATTTTTTATTTATTTTTTAAATATTTTTATGTTGAGCATTTAAATATTTGAATTTTTTTTTTAATTTATTTTTTAAATATTTTTATGTTTTTGTGTACAGTGTTGTAGGAAAAAAAGAAGGGTTTTTAGGGTAAGAAAGCACTTTGTAGACGCAAAGCTTAAAAAAATAAAACACGCACATTCTCACTTCTAACACTTGATATACTTTAAAAAAATAGAGGCATCGAGTTCAAGGTGTTTTAAGTTATTTTTTGTAAAAATGCATGCAACTTAAATTATAAAATAATTTTAATCCCTGGGGTGTAGACTAGTTGGCGATAGGTGCATTGTTCAGGCACTCCTTATAATGTCACGAGTTCAAACCTCGAATAGCATGTGCACATGTATAGGGGTAGTTTGGGTAGGTTATACTAGGTAGTAGACCAATATCAACCATATGTCATGCGCGTACAAGCCCCAACTTAGTTACAAATTCCTATATATATATAAGTAATAAAAATGAATTGAGAAAATAACTTTATTATTTCTTTTTGTTAATTTTTTTGTCACGCAACTTAAGTTATAAAGTAACTTTATTGTAAAAGTACTTCTTACTTATTTTATAAAGTGAGTCAATTAACTAATAAAAGTAACATATTTGTAAAAATAAGTTTATAGTAACATATTTGTAAAAATAAGTTTATAGGACAAAGCTAGAGGAGGGCAATTTGTTTACTATTTACAATTGAACAACCTCTTCCTAGACCCTATCACCATGTAGGCAACCTTCACCTACCATGTGGCACATTTGTTACCATTTTGACATTTTATGTATTTCTTCAAACAAGCATAACTTTATTATCTAGAGTCCATGTTCAATGTTTTTTTTTTAAACTGAGATGGATAGTGTTGCATATTAACAAAAAAAACCCAAATGTTGGAGAATTGGGAGATTACATCAAGTTTTCACATCTAAAAAAGGATTACTGTATATGGCGCTACTAGGCTTGTCGGATCCATATTGTCCGTAATACTGATAAACAAAATGAAAGATTGATATCCTACTAAATATATTCTAAAATAGATAGACATATTGTCCTAACAGTACAAAAAACATCTAACACCTGATTATTTTCCAAGAGGGGTCCCAGAGCTAGTGTTGTCAGCAAAGTTCTGGTTGGATTCAACTTCTTTCTGTACTCGATCTTCAAAGACCATTGTTCCAACCTGCATCTCGACGTGGGTTAGTTTGTACGCAAGCGATTATATTTCTTGGACTTTCTCCTAGTGACGGGTTTCCTCAGCAACTGCTTTCTCCCTTTGGACCATTTTGATTTCATGGAGGTCCTTTGCTACCTGCTCCAATCGCTCCCTCATCTCTCCTTTGAACCAATGCAGATGACACCTTTGATTATCCAATTAAACTTTGTCCTTTTGTATTCAGCATCCCATGTCGGCTAGTCCATGCTGCGATCAACATGGTTCACTTTATTCACTATTGTCCATGTATCCAAACTTCCTATCGGAGAGTTGAGTCACTTGAGGTTGTGCACAATGTTGATCAACCAACTCTTGGTGCGAGCATAAAATGAGCCAATACAATATTTCCTTTCCAATTAACGAATGAGTGAATGTATCACAATGGCATCCTGTCTCCTTTTACAAGTCACATGCTTCCATAACTAAGATAATATCTATGGAATTCTTTATATCTCCAGGCTCATTCACAATGCTCGTCTAGGACACTTTTTTCATCATCTCCCCTGAATTGGCTTGTACCACCTAGGATACACATGACATCATGCCTGAAATGGCTTGTACCTTCTGGACGGAGACCATTTTCCCATCAGATCTCTGGACAATCATGTCACTTCCATAGGTTAATTTCAACTCCCTTGTTGTTTCATATCTCTATACATCTCCTTCACTTGTGAGCTTCTTCCCTCTTGCTAATTCATGTATTATGTTTGCTTGTCCTGCCACCTCCCCACGCGGTGACACCACATGTCGTCCAATCCACCATGCGGTGGTGAGGGCCTTCCCACTAGGGGAGTGGCTCCCACTCATTATCGTGTTCATTAAGAAGGAGGGTGTTGGGTTCCAATCCAACTGCTCTGTTAGCATCTTGGTATGATTTGGAGTTAAATTCGTGTAGCACATGAAAGTAGTTGAGCTTGTGGAATTTTAAAGCTATGTGCTAGATTCTGAGAATGATTTTCTTTAGGTGGATGTCCATCGGTTTGGTGCTTCTTACCATTAAACCAATAAGGCTTTGTGAATCCCCAATCACACTGTCATGCAATACTCCTTTTCTCCAAAGTTTTCATAGTCCTTGGAGAAGCACTAGAGCTCCCACTTGATTATTTGTAGCACTTTCCAAGTCCCCAAGCATACTGGAGTTCTATTATTCCATCGGGACTGAAGATAATCCCTCCCCCTCCTGCTGCCCATCATGTTTAATGTTAAACTATTTTTTTTTATCTCTTTTCATCTAAACCATCAATGCTTATGTTTGGAGCAATCTTACTTTCATATTCTAATATGATTAATCTAAGTGAGATTATGCTTACTAGTCCAACTATGAAGTAAGGAACTTTACTAAGCAACCTTGGAATTAAAAATTGTCAATCTTCAACCATTAAATAGAACAAAATGGGACAATAAAAATGATGAATCACATGGATTAATAGAGATTTCAATATCTAGTGATTTGCAGTTTCACTTTCAAGGGATTGAAACCCCAAATGCATCTTAGCAAATTCTCTAACTCTTCTTCTCATGGAAATGTTATTTTAGTTTCTAGTTTTTATATCAATGCAACATCTACTTCTTGTTTTTCTTTTTTCTAACAGAAACTATAAAAAGGTTTGGTATTAAATAGGTTGTGCACAGCCATACATTACAAAAAAACTGCAACTGAGTAGTTCGTGCTGGTCTGAAAAAGAAGAGGAAAAACTAGGCCAAAGAATTGACCTTAATATCCAAACATAGTTCTTACATAACTATTAAATATAGAGGTAGTATATACCCAAATAAACTGTTGATTAAGAAGAAAACAAAAAAAACATAACCTGATTATCAAACTCATTAAGGGTTGCTTGGATGCCCCAGGGGCTGAGTGACCGATTCCTCCTCCATGTGCTGAGCTACCCCTGGAGGGTTTTCATTTGCTTGACTTCCTTGATTCATTTGAACCAGACGTTGGAGGTCCTCCTGAATGTGATCCACCTTCCCCATGATTTCCTTTAAATTCATCTCAGTATCATCAATCCTGGCATCATGGTTACTAATCTGATAGGATGTGTAACCAACCACATCAACAAGATTTTTAATTTATTTAGTTGTCTCTCTACTGTCCATGATTCCAATAGCCACCATTTCATAAAGACGCCTTAGGTTTTCCTTCAGATCTGCAAGACCCGCGTTTTCACTTGCACGGTCCATCTTTCGTGGCTAGAATTGAGGTTAGCGAGATTAAGGCTAGAAAAACTGTTGAGTAAATCCCTATCAGAACCTGTAAGCTCGTGAGCCTGCCCAAAGCATATAAAACTAAGACTAGAAGGCAGATTACCGAAAGTTGAGATGAGAATAGTAATTTCCTGCTAAAGAATGTCGCAATCCTTCCTGCTATGGCAAGAGAGAGTTCCAAACGCTCGTTCCTTCCACCCAGAACAATTGCACCCAAGGATCAGAGTGTTACCTCCAAGGAAAAAATGCCCATCTGTGAGAACACTGGACGCAGAGCCTGAGATTGAACGCCACGAGGGACCAATAGCTCGCGAAGAGAAGATGCAATTCAAGAATGCAATGAGAGCTAGCATTTACTTAATGAAGGCCCTGATCAGAGCCAAGGACTCCCAAGGGATCCCCTGAGCATATCCTTCATCGATGCCTGAGATTACAGCGAGCAAAGTTTTTTCCAGAAATATTGTAGAGAAATGAGAAAGATTTGGGCTAACATAAGGAGCGGGGGGGTGAAGGAAACTTTGGGAAGAAGCCATTGCACAGAGAGTGATGAGACCTGGAGCGTACGATCTGAATGAGATATTACTTTGGAGGGGATGGTTCATTAAGGCGGGCAGGATCGAGAAGGACCTGGAGGTGAGTGGAGACCACGCGTCGCCAAGGCAAGGTGCATGTATAAAACCAAAGTCTATAACCATTGTTCCAACGAGAATTGAGGTGGTGTGGGTTAGTAGGGGTGGATGTAACCTTAGAAACATTAGGGTATGGGTTTGATGCTTGTGCCTAAGCCATTGAGGAAAAAGTGACCTTGGGGAAAGGAGGCCCCAATGTTGGCTAAGGCATCTGCAGAGGCATTATTTGCTCGAAGAATGTGATAAAACTCATAATTGTCTAGAAGGAGAGGAGTGATTCTGTCGTACATCCTTCTGCACTTGATGGAACGTGTCGTGTAGCCATTGATCATTTTGTATATGATTTTCCTTGAGTCACCAAATATCGCTATCCTGGAGGAATCTATAGTGTCCAAAAGTTCTAAACCCTGTAAGAGATCCATCCACTCAGCTTCATTGTTCGTCTTGTGGCCCAGACCCCAAGCAAAAAAAAATTCAGTTTGTCCTCCGGGGTCCAATAAGATCCCCCCCACACCTGCCACCCCTGGGTTTCCTTTTGAGGCGCCATCAAATAATAGTGCATAGGAATTCCGTTCCTGCAACCAAGCCATAAGTTCTATGTGAGTCTTTCTTATCTCCCAAGGGTATGAGCTTGTGGGAAGGTTGGATCGTGTGCTGATGAGATTGGACTGAGGGGA
This sequence comes from Pseudotsuga menziesii, assembly GCA_001517045.1. Lineage (NCBI taxonomy): Eukaryota > Viridiplantae > Streptophyta > Pinopsida > Pinales > Pinaceae > Pseudotsuga > Pseudotsuga menziesii. The sequence continues at coordinate 178,011 of LPNX010350017.1, read as the reverse complement.
GCTCCTTTTTAGAAAGATGTTACACCCAGAAGAGGGAGACTCTGAAAGATCTTTTGAATCCAGATAGTTGATACCTTTCGAGGAAAAATTTCATGTTGTCATTCCCACAATTTTTGAAACAATTCGGGATGGAACGGATTTCTCCCCTTTAAATATTGCTTTGTTTCTGGCCAACCAAAGCTGCCAGCAAAGATTCTTTGGAATGGTGTTCCAAAGACGCTTGAGGATGGGTTTCTTATTGAGATTTCCAGGGAAGTACTTGATCCATTTTTCAAGAAGCTGTCCAAGGGAGTCTGGGGGTTTGAATTGAGAACCTGAAGGAAGAATTGACTTCCAAACTTTCAAAGATACATTGCACTGTAGAAAAACTTGGATTGAAGTTTATGATTCCAAGTTACAAAGAGCACATCTAGAGGGTCTTGTTATCCCCCTTTTCCTGAGATTTTCAGCTGTAAGCAATTTGTTATGCATCAAAATCCATATGAAATAATTTACCTTTGGAATGATGTCTGGGTGCCAGACCTTTTTCCATAAGCTTTCATTTGCCGTTGGTTCCATGGTTAACTTCTTATATCCTTATTTAATCGTGTACGTGCCATTTTTTCCCCAACCAATGTAGTCCTTTGAAGATTTATTTATCGGAGTCTTGCCATGCATGGAAGTGAAGAGAAGATTCTTTGCTGCCTCCAAATGCTCAAGAGGATGGAAGTCTTTCCAGCCATTCCAACTCCCCTTCGAATTCCATGAGGAGAGATCAAAGAGAGTGGAGATGTCAATGCTACGAGCCCATTCAGACAGTTCTCTCATCCCCAGGAATGAGGAGAGTGGAGGCTGTCCCAGAATACTATTCTCCCAAACCTTAATCTATTTTCCATTACCAGGAATCCAGTAATAATTTGACTGAATCAAATTGAGATAAGCTTTGCACAAAATCCAGAGCAAGGTTCCCTTTCTAGTCCAAGGGCAGGTCAAAATTTTGGATCTCGGTCTCTTGATGTATTTTTTCCTTATTACCTCTTTCCACCATTCTTTCTTGTCGGTGACCAATCTCCAAATCAATTTTGCGCTAAGTTCTTTGTTCATTTGCTCTGGATCCCTTATGCCCAATCCTCCTCTGTTTTTTGAACATTTAACGATGGCCCATTTAACCATGAAATTTTTTAGTCTGCACCTTTCCTCCTTGCCAAAGAAATTTTCTGATTTGTATACAAATACTGTTTATTACTATCTTAGGGGCCAAGATCACCGAACTAGAATATATAGGGTACGAGGAGAGGATTGAATGAATGAGCGTTATTTTCCCTGCCAGGTTTAACCAATTTGATCTCAAAGAATGGATTTTGTTTTTGATCTTTTGAATGATTGGAGCCCACATGAAGGAAGCAAAAGTCTTTTTAGTTATGGGGATGCCCAGATAGATGAAATGAGTCCAATCATAATTGACACAAATGTGGAGGATTTGAGATATGTTACGAAGAGTAGTCACATTTCTATTCCATCCATAAAGCTGACATTTATCCAGATTTGCAGAACTTCCAGAAGAGTGGAGGAAAAGATCTAGGGGTCTTAAGAATTTTTTGGCAATTTGGGGGGAATCAATGCCCAACATAATAGTGTCATCGAAAAAAAGAGCGTGGTTAATGGGTTGAATTCCATTTCTAAAGGAGAGTCCTAGGAGGGATCCCTCTTCTTGAAGTCTAGTGAGCCTCCTACTTAGGGAATCAACAACAAGGATATAGAGGAAAGGGGAGAGGGGACAACCTTGCCTTATCCCTCGATTGGCCTTGAAAAACTATGTGGGTCTTCTGTTGATTAGAGGGACTATCCAGGGAAAAATGATGCAGACTTGAACGTGATTAATGAAGATGGAGGGAAAACCAAAATTTTTGATCACCAGCAAAATGAAGGCATGTCTTAACCGATCAAAAGCATTTGCAATATCAAGTTTAATAGCCATACCTGCGTCACCCCTCTTGGTGCTAGAATGAATTGCTTCCTGCACCATAAGGATGTTATCACTGATTTGGCGACCTGAGATGAAGCCTCCTTGATTGGGGGAGATCAGAGAAGGGATTATAGTCTTGAGTCTTAAGGATAAAACTTTGGAAAATATGTTGTAGGAGGCATTGCAAAGGGAAATAGGTCTGTACCTTTTGATAGAGGAGGGATTAGCCTCTTTGGGGATCAAGGCTAAGAAAGTGGAATTAGTGGAGCCTCCCATTTTACCTTTAGACATCCAAGAGATAAGACGCATAAGTTCCTTTTTTATTAGAGGCCAGAACATCCTATATGAACTAATGGGAAAATCGTCAAGTCCGGGGGCTTTATCCGGATGAAGGGTCCAAATGGCCTTTTTAATTTCTTCTTCAGAAATGGGGAATTCAAGATGAAGACAATCTGGGCTGATCAAAGCGGAGATGTCTCTGGCCATTTTCTCCATATTTTCCTATGAAACATCCTCTTCATCATTATATAGATTTTCAAAGAAGCCTCTTACCTCAGTGTTGATTGTCGCTTGACCTATTATGACAGTACCGTCTTCATTTTTAATCTCCCTCATAGTTTTCCTCTGCTGCCTCTCTTTGCACATATTTTGAAAGAATTTGGTGTTTTGATCGCCCCCCTTGAGCCAAAGAACTCTAGAGCGTAATCTCCATCCCTCTTCCTCTTGCCTTAGAATTGATTGCAGACTTTTTTCAAGTTTTATCTCCCTGAGAAGATGCTCTCTGGTTATCTCATTTTTTCCATATCCTCTTGAAGAGCTTCCATTTTTTTGACAATTTCTGTTTTTTGTGAAATGGCTCCTGATAGTGATGTGTGGCCCAAGACTTGAGAGCTAAATTCACCCTTTTGAGCTTTTGTTCCCAAATAAAATCCGAATATCCTGGAATAAAACAGAGCCAAGATTTTGAGATGATATCCCTGACCCCTTCCGATTCTAGCCAAAGATGATTGAACCTAAAGGGAAGAGGCCCCAAATTTTCCATAGGCGGGAAGAAGAGACATAGCGGCTTGTGGTCCAAGATGGTCGAACATAGAAGTTTGGACTCTGGGAAAGTCTTGAGAAGGTGGGTTCTTACTAGAACACGATATAAGCTGGCAGCAATGTGGCCGGGACCTATTCTTTTTTTGCTCTAGGTGAAGATCTCATTCTTTGGCTTGATCTCCGTTAATCCCCAAAGCATGATCAGATCCTCCAACCTTTCTCCAAAGGGATCCCTTACTTTGACTCCTCCTCTGCGCTCAACTGCAAAAATAGTGACATTGAGGTCTCCAGCTATGAAGCAGGGGGTTTGCTTTTTCCCTTTGCATTACTCTTCGAGAGAATTCCAGAAATTTTCTTTTTGAGCTTGGATAGTTGGTCTGTAAATATTCCCTATCCAGAACACTTCTTTATTTTATTTGTTTTCTAGCTTAACGAACAACCAATTTTTATTTTCAATGGTTGTTTGCATGGTGAAATTCTCACTGTCCCACCAAGAGAGAAGGCCTCCTGATGCTCCAGTCACGTTGATAGCAAACCTTTCTCCTTTGGGCCACAAATTTTTCAAAGTTGAGAGACTGTCTTCTGTAGTCTTTTTAGTCTCCCAGATGAGAAGGATTGAGATGGATTCCATTGATTTGAATCTTTTAATAACTTCAGTTTTCTGGGAACCTCCTAATCCTCGACAGTTCCAAGAGACCAGCTTCATTATTTCTTAAGTTGTCGGAGCGCCTTTTCCCTTTCCTTTTTTCTTCTTATGCACTAAGGAGTTCTTTTCTTGCTTGTGAGTTTTTTACTAGAAAGTCAAGATTGGATTGCTTCCCTGCTACTTTTTCTCTTATAGCTTCCTGTTCCCTTAAGGTCTTATTTGACTTTCTGCCTTTTCTGGATTGAGGTTCTTGCTCTTCATTGGAGTTTTCTGAAGTTTATTCAAAGCTTGCTTTTGCCCTAAAACGGGTGACTGCTCCTTCAGAGTTGGCAGTTCCTTCCTTTCTGACAATGGGACAGGAGTGGTTCTCCTCCCTGTCATCATTTTGCTTTGGAGATGGAGCCTCTACTGGAATTACTTGCTCCTGAGTCTCTTCCTCATTTTCCTCTAGGGTTTCTATCTCTGGTTCCTTGATGTGTAGGGATTCAAACTTGTTTCTAGGTGCGTTCTTTTCCAGGATATGGGGTTGGTTTGCTATTGTTGATTTTGCACTTTTTTTCCCGCTTGCTACACTCCATCCTTCTTCTTGTAGACCTTCAGGGTTAGATTTGTCTAGTTTTTTTGGACATGATTTAGCGAAGTGCCCGTACTCATGGCAATATTTTCATTTGAAGGGGATTTGCTCATAATCCACTATCTGGAGGTGATTCCATCCATCAATGGATAGGTTGATAGATTCAGGTAAACCTTTCTCCAGATCGACCTCAACACATATTCTAGCACATGAAAACATTGGGGCTTTTGGCTCTGATCTATCCACATATTTTCCCAAGGTATTACCTATTGCCCGAAAGTCCTCGTCATTCTAGCAATGAAGGGGGAGGTGGGGAAGCTTAACCCATACTGGAACTGCCTTAGGGATATATTTTTTAGGGTCGAACGATAGATCCCGTTTTTTAAGATGCATTCCTCTTGGACCCATAAAATAAGGCCCATTTCTGAAAATGAGGTCCTGATCTTCTTTCTTCTCAAAGATGAAAGAAAAATAGCCTTTCCCACAAAATATTTGTTGGACCTCTCCTTGAATGAGGGTTCTTCAATTCTTATTGAGCCATATTTCAACTGATCTAGGAGACAGCCAAAGTCCTGTGAACAAACCTATGAGTCCTTTCTCTAAGAGAGTGACGGCTTTCCTCTTTGAAGCTACTGAAGAGAGTTTTACCTCAGGAATTTCAGAATGCTTAACAAAATGAGATGAAGGAGGGGAGTTATACGAGGTGGGGGGGAATGGAGGCGACAATGTTCTGGAAGCGATATTCATAGCTCGAGAGGTCAGGATTCGTAGGAGTCATGGAAGGGAGGCCGAGGGGGGTCCTACATAGATCCCTCCTGCAGAAAACCTAGGAGTCGCAAAACCCTAGCTCGCGATTTCTCCAGAGACGTCAATGATTCACGTTTCTCTACTTCTTGTTATAATAAGTGGCTTATTGATTATGTACCATCTTATCATATGGCTAAGGATAACACCATATTTATGCTCTTAATTAATGTAATAACAAACAAATAGGTCTCTAATTGTTCTGGGGTCTAGAATATTTCAACTGGATGATGGTCACTTTAATGATGTATTATGTGTTCCAAGTTTTTATTACAAACTTATATTAGTGTATCAATTATGTCATTTAGGTGATGGAGAAATTATAACTTTTCATCTCATCAAGTTATAATCAATTATTTAAAGGATCCAAAGCATAAATTAGGAGCTAGAATTGTTGAATATATTACCAATTTGTACATATTTGAACACTTTGGGTCATCATCTCTTCCCTTAGTTGTTATTACTCATAATAATGACATGATCAAGATTTGATATGAATAGTTTGATATTTTAAACTATTTCTTGTTGCAATACTTATATCAACATAATATGGTGATTTGTCTTCCTCTAAGTTCGTGTAGATATTATGTTTATTCCCATTGTGTTATGGAAAAGCACATTTTTCTTAGCACTCAAACCTCTTGCAGCTTGTTCATAGTGATTCATGTGGTCTTCTTTCTTTTGTTTCTTTTTTTTATGTTCAGGTACTTATTAGCCTTCATTAAGGACTTCCACAAATGTAATAGGATTTACTTATTAGAAATTAAGAGTGAAATTTTTGACAAGCTTTTGGCCTATAATGTCCTTGTAGAAAAACAATCTAGATATCAATTTAAAAAGTTAAGAACAAATAATGATAGTGAAATGCTAACAACTAATCAACAACTTATTACACTATGTAGGGCATTTAGATGCAATAATATATTATTGTATACACACCACAACAAAATGGCGTTATTCATATAAAGAATTGCACATAATTAAAAATTAATGGAAAACTATAATGATCTAATCTAAAGGATTAAGCCCTCATTTTTGGGTGGAAGTCATTAATTGTGTTGATCGCATAAGTAATGGAACTCCCACAAAGACTTTAAAATATATAATATAGGAAGAAACATGGAGTAACATTAAACATTATGAAGCCACTTTTGTGTGTTTGGTAGTGAACCATGACTCACGTTCATGATGAGAAAATGAAAGAATTATAACAACTAACTAACTAAAGAATTTTCATTTCAAATAAAATACATCTATCAAATAGCATAATTACAATTAACTATTTTAGAAGTATAACATTATCTAAAATATCAATTATAAAAGAATAGTTAAAAATTTATCAAAATATACACCCCCATAAAAGAACAAAAGTATCGATTGCTTCATCCCCGCCAACATTGCTGGAGGGGTTACCATTGAGCTTTGGCCCACCACAAAATGATTATTTCTCCCTCTTCCCCTCACTTTGCCAGGATTATATACTTAAAATGATGAAAGAATCATTAAAACCTTATAATGATAACCCCATTGACCTATACCTCATTTGAAAAGACCATGCCCTTTTTCTCTCCCACTCCAAGAACTACCCTTTACTTTTTCATTGGGGATGGAGCTATCAGTGCCTAAGAGGATACTACATTGAATTGTATATTGTTCGGAAGAAACAGTCCCCCTCTTCCCTACACCCCATCTATTAGAGAAAATTGGGGTCTAAAATGGGCCTTACAAAAAAAAGTGCCATGGATGAGTGTGTAATGAGTCATATTTCTCAAACCAATAGAATTTCAATATTTTGGTCAACCATTATCATTATGGTTGAGTTGGACCTATGAATTCAATGATGCTTATTTGTCATAATTTTATTTGAAAATAGCTAACTCCATATAAATATCACATTGGTTATGATCGTGAAAATTTCATCTTGAAATATGATAAATATACTTCAAATAATAAATATAGAATATTTTATAAGATCACTACTTCCAAGTCTTTTAAAATATAAATCTCACGTTAATTAAAATGATATTGGAGTAATTGTGAAATGATAAAAATAGTTATATGATTTTAATCTTTTAAAAACAAAAATAAATAATATTAAAAAAATATGATAAATAAGAAAATATGAGAGAGAGAAAAAAGTACTTTTTTCTATTTGCGATAACTTTCTCTCCCATATCAAACCTCAGAAAACTCAAACCATGAAAGTTGTAGAACTAGTCTATACCTTTCCAATGGTACCAAGAGAGACCAATTCCAAGTTCGGGAGAGAAAGTTATTGCAAAAATAGAAAATGATTCTTTTTTTTCTCTCTCCTATTTTCTCATTTAGGATGTTTTTTTAAATATTATTTACTTTTGTATTTAAAAGCATAATTATATAAATGCTTTTATTATTTCAAATTTACTCCATTATCATTCTAATTAATGGCATAGTTGTATTTTAAAGGAGTTGGATGTAGTGATTTTTTGTGTGGTTCACAGCCTCGACAATTGTGGTCGGGGCCCTCTACATCCATAGTAAGAAATATAAGGGGGCCACCTGAAGGGGCCTCGCCCCATCAACTCTAGTTTTGGGAGCCTACTCCCGAAGGACCCACATACTCGGATTCATGATAATTGAACCTTCGACCTCAATATCAATGGTCTTTGTACTCATACTCCAACCAATTGAGCTACCCCTCGAGGCGACTTGCAAGTTGTGATAATATAAAATAAAATATAAAATAGTGAATGTTTAATTTTAGAATTATTTTAATTATATTTTTTCATTATAATTTTTTTTATAAGTCTTAGATTTTATTAAATATATAAAAAGTAGCAATTCATTTATAAAAAAAAATTCAATAAATTATAATTTAAATTTAAATTTTTTACCACTATATCATTTATTGTGTGTGCACAAGAATCTAAACCTTTCATTGCACCAAGAGAAGCGAGGTGCTCTCCAACCCAGTATGAGGGAGATCATGTCACGTTAGTCACATTATGCTAGGCGACATAAATATTATATATATACATATCGACTTAAATAAAATATTAAAAAATTAAACAAGTAGAGATCCATTTTTAACCTAAATCTATCAAGTACTAAGAGAGATCCAAATGGTAAAAAAAATGTACACCTCAAGAAATTGGATCCCTCTCGGTGCTTGATAGATCCAGGTTTAAAATGGATCTATGTTAGTTAATATTTTAAATCCTCATCTCTTAAATATACACTAGCCAAGCAAACTTGTCAACTACTATTAATGAAATACTATAGGTTTACCTTCACTAGATAACATCTTTTACTTAGTGTGACATGGTATATTCGTAGCATGATGTGACTTTTTTATTATTTTCCTTAGTAGGCCCATTTTAGACCCAAAATTTGCTCTAATGAACTACCCTTTACTTTTTTTATGAGGACAAATTTATCGACTATGGGACCTCCATGTAATTTTTCTCCCTCTCCTACCATTTTCTCCCTTTTCATGGCCCCACTTCCCCATTTCAAAGATATGTATGATAGAAAACAATGGAAAAAGTGATACATGGATGACACCAAACCGAAGCTTTCAACATGGGAAGAGAATGAATGGATTGATGATGGTTGGGTGGAAAACATAAATTATGAGTTTCAACAAGCATTGATGAAATCAATATTGATTGAGAGGATAAGAAAGATTAAATATCCTTTCACCTTGATAAACATGTAACACTTGATCATAATCCCTAAATTTATAGTCATTGTCCATAAACCTTAACCCTTAATATTCCTTAGCCTTTAACCATCAACCTTATTCATTAAGCATCATCACATCCCCTAGCCTTCAACACATACATGCCTCTTAAATGTTACTGACTCTAAATTTGTAATTCATAACCCTTATTATTTAATCCATAACTTTAAACCCCTTTTCTAGAAATCATTATAACCTTGAATTTCAATAAAAAAAAATATATACCTTATGTTTGACCCTAAATGAACTAAAACATTATAGAGTAACATATTGGTATGTTCCTCTAAATAAACTATTCTTATGTTATGGAATAAAATAGACCGTCGATAATTATTGTTGAGATAAATAAGATTTTTCAACATTTATATGTAAATCTTTCTCTCTATATATATACTCTATTTAATATTATAAATACCTAATTAATCAATAAATAAAAATAATATATTAGTTAATAATCTTTTACCCATCAAACTTTTCTTAACCTTCACTCCCACATTATTATTAAACTCCACCGTGTGACTTCTCAACCCTGATGCCAAAATTTTCTTGCTTCAAAATTACCAAGATACCCTAATTCTATACATGCTCTTTAACTATGCACCAAGCCACTCTAATTCTACACATGCTCTTTCACTATGCAATATGAATTAATGATTTTAATAAAATTATTTTCAATTGCCTTTTTCAAAACCCTTTACATAAAAAATTTCTTGAAATTTAAATCCTTTCAATAACTTTAGTTGGGTGCCTCTATAATTTCATTTGTGCATAGCATCCCAAGTAAATAGTCTCAATCAACCATTATTCTAATTTTACTCATGCTCTTTCTGCACTATGGTGAATTATTAATTTCAATAAAATGGTTTTCCATTGCCTTTTGCTTGGAATATAAATCCTTTCGATCACTTTAGTTGGAGGTTGGAGGTCTCTATAATTAGTTAGAGGTCTCTATTTCATTTGTGCATATAATACCCCACTCAATGGTCTCAATCAACAACTATTGGATTGATTTCAATAAACAATTATTGGACTTCTTTTAATTGATTTCAATAAATAATTATTGGACTTCTTTTAGAAGGTTATTTAAACAAAGGTTACATTGACATAAATCTAGGTTAATTATAAATGTATTAAGTATTATAAAAGAAAATTTAAAAAATGAAACATAAAATTAATATAAATTTATTTTAATATTTTTTTATATTATAGATTTTATTTTATATTTATGTCGATAAGTATTAGGTGTTAATAATAACACTTATCTCTCCACTTTTGACACATGGAGGCCAATCTCTACAAATCCTACATTCCTAAATCCAAAAGATTCTTCATTGTCATTTTCATTGCAAGTTTTTATTGTGGGTGTGGGTTTTTATTTGACTTTTTAATGGGGTTTTATGACTCTCCCACTAGGACCATGTGACTCTCTAGACAAGACCACGAGGTTGTTGCTCCTCGCCAAGGTTTTACTAAGCTATATAAATCCCATCATCTTCCGTTGTCCCATATTGATGGGATTTACCAAGATATAAAAATTAAAAAAAATGTATGACCCACTTCACAAAAAGACAAGTGAACTATAGATGAAATATTGTCAGTGTCACCTTGTCATAATCATGTGGACATATTTGCACAATAAAGGGAAGTGTCAAAAGAATGAATAGTATTGGGTCCAATCAATGCCCATGCCATTTTAATTGAGACAACCTTCAAACTTAAAATTCCAAATTCCATTGTGAGCTTATTCTCCATGTTTCACTTTGGAGTTAATCTATGCCAACAAGAATTCAAGTCGAGATCAAATTTGTTAAAATTATATAAGTAACTTCAATTTTGAGTTAATCTCTATGTTTCTTAAATGAAGCAAGAATTTCATTAAGTAAATTTGTCAAAATTAATGTAAATGAGAAAAAATTGAAATTGTGTGTTAATAATTAATACTATACCATTTTAATTGAGACAAGATTAAATTTAGAATTCTATAATGGGTTGACTCCTCTAACTTGAAATTACTTTTCAGGTCATGTAAAACGAAATCAGAATTCTAACTTTTATCAAATTTTTCAAATTAATATAACCAAAAAAATATTAAAATGGTACGTTATTAAGTTGTGATTTAAATTAAAAAAACAATTTAAAATAAATAGAGTTTTTTTTGCTTAGCACTTTAGTGATGATATATTGTTGGTTAATATAAAAAAAAAAAAAAATTAAAATGGTATGTTACTAAGTTATAGTTTAGATTTTTATGTCAATAGATATTTTTCTTTGAGATTTGGGGTGGACTACAACCTATGCTTTTTTATTTATGGACGAGGATGAGACAAGTGTAGTGTCAAGATTGATTCTATGGCAGTCGTTCAAAATTGGAAATAAACAATTATAAAAAAAATGAATATAAAAAATAATTGGTAGCTAGCTGATGAATGGATAAGTGGGAGCAATGCATAGATAACTCATAGTTGATGAATGGATAACTAACAATTCATCGCACGTAACTAAGAATGCGCGATAAAAAGAAAAAAAAATATAAAAAATAATTGATAATTGATAAATGGATAATGAGAAGAATGTCGGTGATAACATGTAGCTAGGCATGGATAACTCACATTTGAAACCATTTAACTAGAAGAATATGGGGGATAAACAAATATTTCCAAAGTGTCTTCCATTCCAAAACTATCTCTCAACCATTTGATCTATATCGACGTGATCCAACCACAAACTATGTAGGTGTGCTAGTTTAAAATAAATTGAGTTCTACTTGTCATCTAAACCTTGGATAAATTTAAATAGTACTAAATTTTTGATAAATTTAAATAGTAATAATAGTAATTTGATATTTTATTGATTACTATGATAATAATAATAATCTAATTAAAATCAGAAATTAATTAAGATATTTTATATATTTATATTTTTTTCAATGTGGTTCACAATTGATCTGATTACTAAGCTACCTCTTTGGGGACATCAAGTGAGGTCCTTATATATCAATGTAGGTCCTTATATATCAATGTATAGCCACTGGGAGATTTGACCTTGAGACCTTCTCTCACAACTTATAGCAATCAACCACTTGAACTAGCCCACCCGACTCTATATATATAATTGACAAATATTTTATTTCTTTAAAATTAAAATTGGAATTAAAAAATGCAAATTTTCCCAAACCTACATGATTTGTGCTTATAATATATTAATCAATAATATAATAAGATTTTAAATATTTATTATTTATTGATAAAAATACTCAAATCTTTATGATCATTCATTGTTGGGAGGTCTATTGGATGTAGCTTGGGTAGTCGGGAGGAATGATTCTTACCCTCCTCACCTAGGTTTAATTCTTGTAAGTGACATGATGCTCTTGTTAAGCCCCTATGTAATGATTGATTGGATTATGTAAATATGGTCATACCTTGATTCTCGGAATAACAGGTGTTGACATATTTTCTAGTGGATGTAGCCTTTGATGAACCACCATTTTTTAAGTTAATTTAGTGTAAATTGGATGTTTAAGAAAAATGTAGCATACTCCCCACCTAGATTCAAATCTCATTATATGATATGTTATGTAACCAATATATAATAAAAAATTCTTTAATTCTTCATCAATAATACAAATCAATATTTCCAAATAAAAAAAATCATCTATTAATGATAGACAACTTTTATTTCTATTGGCTTTTAAAAAAAACAACAACCAACCAAGAAACAACTACTATTTGATTCAATAAGTCAATCAAATATACTCTACATGGATTTGGTTAAGTTTTTATTGCAAAAACTATGTTCCTATATTGTTCCACAAAAAGTTCATGAGCTAAACCTTTATTGCGCCAACCCAGTATGGGGGGAGATCTTGTGTAACGTTACGTAACGTTATATTTATTAATAAAAAATAATTTTTTTAATTATAGGCCAAAATAAATGTCCCCGATGTTGTAATCTTCCTACCAAACAAAACAATAAAAAAGTAAAAATTTAATTATCCGTAAAAAAATATGGGTGAGGAAAAAAACACAATATGGGGGAGATGTTGTAATGTTTTTACTTAACAAAATAATAAAAAATGTTGGCCTTGCACATGGTTTTAAAACCATAAACCATGTGCATGGTTTTAAAACCATAGTTTTAAAAAACCATGTGTACATAGTTTTAAAACCATGTGTACATGGTTTTAAAACCATGCACATGGTTTATGGTTTTAAAACCATGTGCAAGGCCTTCTAAACAACCCATCGTTTTATTGTACATGGTTTAGGAGGGCCTTGCACATGGTTTTAAAACCATGTGCAAGGCCTCCTAAACAACCCATAGTTTTATTGTACATGGTTTAGGAGGGCCTTGCAAATGGTTTTAAGACCATGTGCAAGGCCTCCTAAACAACCCATGGTTGTAGGAGGGCCTTGCATATGGTTTTAAAACCATGTATGGGGAAATGTTATGATGTTAGTTCATAACAAAATAAAAAATAATAAAAAATATTATATGTGGGCCATAAATAATATTAAATATTAATAATAAAATATTATATGTGGACCTTAAATAAAAAGATGTGTCTTTTGGTTTGAATCAAATCAATGGATACCTAAGAAGAGATTTGATCCCTCTCGGTGCTTGATAAAACCTAGGATTTGGATCTTATCTATTCACAAATCTTCACACATTTTGATATATATTAATAAATATGACTCAAATCTTTATCATCTTATTAATCAATATTAGTTTAGGATTTTAATATTTTTGGGTGAATATGACTCGGATATGTATATGATCTTTCACTGTTCAAAACGAAGAAGCAACTTGTATTACTATTATTTCCTTAATTTGATCGTATATCTAAATAAACTTTCATGTCAAAAGATTTGATTTTAGAATATTATTTTACTCGAAATTGATTAGCTTAAAAAAGGGATTTTTTATATAATAATTTTTATATCAATTTGCCTAATTTTTTATATAAAATTCTTATATCAATTTAGCAATTAATAATTATATAACTATAATAATATTTTATTTTTATACTATTAGTTTTTATACCAATAATAATAATCTATTTTTAGATTATTAGTTTTCTATAACAATAATAATAATATATTTTTAAAACTTTCTATGAATTCTAAAACAGGTTTATTGTTCTTAAACAAATCAATTATAGGTTCATAGTGGCATACTCATATTGCCCCTATGTGGCGGGTGATATTTGACAATTCCAGGTATGCAAGATTCATAGGGAAGTTCATATGGAATAGTATCATATTACCACACTTATGGTCTCATCTAACGCCTACACATCTTTTATTAAAAAACATATATTTAGGATTCTTTTGCATAATATCGTTGAAATAAAATTGCACACTAAGGGAGGATGAGGTTCGGCTTGCCCATTCCCTTCATAGAAATTTACAAATGTGTCATAATAGAGATAAAATTCAATGTGGTACTCACAACAAAAGTGTCTCATATTTTCAAGTTATCAAACATGCTAAAGGAAATATTTACACCATGATCGCTTTCTTGAAATTCCTCAAATAACTCAACTTACATCCTCTATACAACATGTTGATAGTGCTCATCATGCACACTTCTAGATAAGTGTCATAGCAAAAAAATGATTCTGAAATGGTATAGCATGAGAATGGGTTTCTCAAAACTTTACCTCTTCCTCTTTAATGCCTTGTGGAAGTCTATGTTGGTAGGTATGCCTGCAAATAAGAGCCCAACAAGAAACTTCATTATTTTCATTTATACATACCTTAAATTTAGTATGCCTCCATAATGTTTTTCTTGAATCATCAAGCAATGTTGACATCATTGTCACAATTAGACTTCTTGAAGTTCATGGTGCAACAACAACATTTGTAATTGCCTCGTGAGCAGCTCAAATATCAAGTTTTCTTTATTTTTCAAACGAAGAGAATGATTTTAGTACATTTTTTATATATTCTCATGTGTCTTTTTGTGTTTGCATCTTGAAAACCCAATATATTTTTTGCATGTTTTAATTTTGTGTGTTTTATCAATCCAAGTAGGATTTGAATTTTTGTAATCATTGATTTTTGTTCAAAAATGATTTAATAATGTTACTAACATGTTCTTTGATTGTCCGATCATGACTCATGTCCCCAAATTCTTCTCTTATGTTTGCATCCAAACTTTCTAAAAATCTTCCATCCCTTTTAAAACTAGTACAACTCTCAATTATTTTTGAAACCTGAGACATGAAAGGGTCATGTGGAAGATGATTAGATTCCATCCCTACTTGTCAATCAATTTATCGATTCCATGTTATAAACTTATCAATATCATGACCCCTCATTTTATCTGCAATGCAAACAAATTGGACTACATTGCTTTTGAACATAAAAAAAGCACTAGTCTAGTGACAAAATACATCAAAATGATCATTATGAAAATATACAAGGAATAGAAGTAATTTGCTTACTATGTTGAAGTGTCATAGTCTTACTATTGGCAATGACATATGGAACAAATACGCCTTACTCAATCATGGATGGCCCTCATTTACAAATGGGTGGGATAGATAATTCAACATTCTACTCTGTTGAGTTGTCATATCACTTAAAAATCCTAAATACTTTTCTTGACTTATTGTATGATATTGTGAGAGGCAATTTTCTATTACTTAAAAACTTAAACACTTGATTTTTCTATAAAAAATAAACGACATCCACTTCAAGCATTTAATGGTTATTTTTGTGTGACTGTTGTTGAAGTATATTCTATAAGATGTTGTGAGCCATATTGTTTTTAGTATGATAGTGTAACATTAAGAAACAAAGGATATGATACATACACAAACATTGAGAAACCTAGTCATACAAGTTTAAATACTAGCTTAGACCCTAGTGAACAAATCCTTCAACACAATATACAGGGCTAGTATGCAAGGCCTGAATATCATGGGGTTATGACATAAAATAATGGAAATTGAAGCTAACAACCCAAAACCATGTATGACCGCCACCCTGAATGGGTTGAAATAATAGTAATGAATAATTGACTTGAGTGATGTCAAAAGGTAGAGCTCAAAACACACAAGGGTTAATACACTATAGAGATGTTGAAGTTGAGTGCAATTAACCAACATGAATAACCAACTAAAAAAATTCTATAAGTATTTTTACCCATAACCATACAATCATTGAAAAAAAATCAAAGCTCAAATATTGTCTAGCTCAAATAGATTTCAAGTTTGCATAGAAAAGAATGCCCAAGTTGAGATCTTGATGGTTGTGCCAAATGCCCACTAAAGGCTTCCCTAACAAACCAAAGAAAATCCCATGATGGAATAGAACTTAAAACAACTGTATGAATGATTTTAATAGTGCGTATTCTAAAAAATTGACGATTTGAGTCGGAATGGGCAATTTTTTCCAACTCTATTTTGAAAAAATCCGGTTGAATTTTTTCAAAATTAAGGTTACAATAGTCAAGTTCTGGAATTTGGGGTGCCATAGGGGTTTTTGAGGGTCATGAATCCATTTCTACCATCAAGATTGTGATTAAATCACAATTAAATTCATATTTTGCAAAACATTAGAAACCAAAACATGAAAACCATTGGCTAAGGGGCACACCACCCAAAGCATCAGTTGAGGCATGTCACTCAACTACTAAGAGAAACTCTCCAACTCAAAGACACAATGAACAAAATTTGGAAGAGGGGTACGCTCTCCTTACTATGTAGGAAATTTATATTCATGCCCAATCCACCTTGACTAATGCGCCCTCATGGATGAATGGAGAAAATTTTCCACTTGCTTGCTTTTTCCCTAACCTAGCGTTTCATCTTTTTGGAAATTGTGCCCTAGTGCTTTTGTCAGACTTGCCTTTACTCATTTAGAAACTGTGACCTCCTGCCTTTTTTACTGACTTGGCTTTTTCTCTTTTAGAAATTGCATACTCCAAAAGTTTCCTTCTTTTTAGCAGTTGCCTCCTTTGTCCTATCTTTTCTCTCTAACTGATTTGGCAGGCCCTTCTATATTTTTGGCTTGAGTTCTTTTGGAACTCTTCTTAATTAGCTATAACTTTCATTTTTTGGTTGACAACTCATGGTCCACTTGGATCCATGTGCCATCCTCGTCACCTAGGCATGATTTAGCATAAAATATATTAAAACATCATAATTATTAATTAAAATGAGAAATTGCATCCTAGTCTAATATGCATATATTTATGATTATTTATTTACAAACTAACCCCTCCTATGCTAGAACCACTAGAGTTTTAGGACACATAAAATCATGGTCACTTGGGAGGGACATTGCAATCCTCCCATCCCGAAATTTGCTTGTCCTCAGGAAATTGCATTTCAAGGTGTTGCAACACCTGTTCAGTTTCCCATGTGGAATCCTCACTGGGTAGCCCTTTCCACAAGACTAAGAATTCCTAATGGTTTTGTTTCTGAGTTTCTTTTCTATGGTCTACAATATTATATTTGGCACCAAAATTAACTGCCTTCATCATCCAAAGGTGGAAGTTCTATTGAAACTATTATTTATTGTCCAACTTCCTTTTTTAAACACGACACATGGAAAGCATTATGCACTTGATTATTCTCAGGCAATTCTAGTTCATAAGTAACTTCACCAACTTTCCCTACTATTATATAAGGACCATAGAACCTGGGTTTTAATTTTTCGTCTCCTTTACCCTTCAGAGTTGATGGATGCAATCTTAAATAAACTAAGTCATTCTCTTGAAAATGCCTCTCAGCTCTATTCCTATATGCATACATTTTCTACTGGTTTTGAGCTGTCTGCAAGTTGTTCTCGAGTGCCTTCAAGATGTCTTGGCTTTCTTGAATCTACTCCTTAGCTTTTGGTGCTCTACTTTCTCCAAAAATTTGATCCACATAAGTTGGGGCTTCATATCCATACAAGTCCTTGAAGGGATACATGCCTATTGATAGATGATAAGTAGTGTTATAGAAGAATTCTCCCATATGCTACCATATGATCCATATCTTTTGTTGTCCTGTTATGTAATTTTGAGATAACCTTCCAACCATCGATTGACCCTCTTAGTTTGAACAAGTTATACAACTTGACGAGAACTTTATACTCAAAACGAGAACTCTAGCCATAAAAAAACTCATATTTTTTCGCTAAAAACAACAAAAACAACTCTTGATTTGAAAAGTGGTGCTATCAGTAACACCCTTCTTTTTCTGAAGCTAAATTTACAACTTTTTTGAAACACAAACCAATCTAATGACTTTAAAAACCTTAAATTAACCCCTGAATTAAAAAGTGGTGATCCTAGAATCACCATTTTTTTTTAAAAAGTTAAAATTACACCATATTCCAAATTATGACCCTAGCAACTAACATTGTTAAACGAATCTCTTCAAATTAAAATTAAAATAAAAAACAAAAAATAAAAAATAAAAAACAAAAAAATTATAAAAAAACTACATTAAATAACAATTTTTAAAATTTCAAGTTACAATCAAATTTTAAAAGTTAAATTATTCTAAGAAAATTTTTAAAATTACATTATACTTTAAAACCATAACATAATCGCGGTTCCTCTCTCAAAGCCCTATCCAAAGGGCCTTGGGAGTAGGGTCTCGATTCCGAGAATCATCCCCTAAACCATCTTTCCATGATGTGTATAAAAAGTTCACGTGAAACTTACCAAATCTCACCAGACTTTTTTTTTATTACATTAGTTTTTAGTTTTATGTTATATTTTTATATTTTTTTCTTTATTATTATGGTGTTTAAACAATTTATAGATTTTTTAAATTGTATTAAGGGAATATTGAGGTTCACAAGGAAAACTAAGCTGTAGAAAATGTCAATTTAGAAGAAGATTTTAATTTGTATAATATTTTTGTTTGATGTTGTTAAGGAAAATGTCAAATTTAACAAATTTTTTATAATATATTTTTGTAATGTTTCATTTTAAGATTTTATTTTGAAAACAAATATTATGTTTTTAATATGTTATTTACCTTGAGTTTATGTGAATCATGACTTTATGAAAGATAATGTTAAATATTATCATTTGTATACATAAAACTTCTAAAAAATACATTAAAAGTGGTTTGTAATCTCTTTTTTTTTCTAATTATTTTACAAATGTTCCCATAAAATGTCTTATTTAAGAGAAACATTTAAGGAAAAAACTTCCAAAATATATATACCCTTCATTCTATGTAGATTCTAAATTTAAAAAAAAATTGAAAATTTATATATTTTTTCATTATAACTAGCTACTAAATGTATTTTTTTTGTAAATTTGAAAAAACACATTTGTAAATAAAAATTATAGTTCTTTAATAACCACGAAGTTTCAAAGTCACTAAAAATGGCTAAAAATAAAAAATGGTGCTACCAGTATACACACTTTTTGAAACAGAGGTAAAAACAACTACAAAAATGGACCCCCCTAAAAACAAGAACAATGGCGGGTTCTTTTCAAGTTGTATAACTTGGTTTTGGCCATCACTGATCTGTATTTATGTGTGAACAAAATGAAAGAACAAATACAGAGTCATAATAACAGACATTTTGCAAAGATAACAAAGATACAGTAAACACATGTTCTATTAAATTGCGGAAATAGAACATATTCTAATACATTGCTAGAATGGTGGTAGCTATCTCTGAGAAGAGATGTGGTTGCTACGCTCATCCGTGCCAAGTTGAATACAAAATGAGGCCAAAGGGGCCTATTTATAGTAATAATGGGGGT
This sequence comes from Pseudotsuga menziesii, assembly GCA_001517045.1. Classification (NCBI taxonomy): domain Eukaryota; kingdom Viridiplantae; phylum Streptophyta; class Pinopsida; order Pinales; family Pinaceae; genus Pseudotsuga; species Pseudotsuga menziesii. The sequence goes on along the minus strand of LPNX010350017.1, from coordinate 158,549 downwards.
GAGAACTCCAAAAGTCCAAAACGTAACCCTAGAAGATGAACCGTCATAAAGTTTGCGGTCCCAAGGTGGTAAGTTGAACAGTCAACTTCCCGGGGTCATAACTTTTGCATACAATCTTCGATTTGGGCATTCGATAGCTTGTTGAAAAGGTCTATCTAAGCTTTACAACTTTTGGTTGGCCAACTACATATTGATGAATCGTCAAAAAATGTCGTTTAGGGCCTCAAAACGACCCTGAAAGTTTGGGACCCGAAAAACTGTAGAAAAATAACTAGGAAACTGCCATAATGGACAATTGTTTTGAGCCAGTGGAATAGGTGGGTGGCCATCGATGTCCATCTGGATCAATCCTCCCTCCTTAGGAAGCAATGGTATCCATTGCGTCGAATACTGTATCATCTCTCGAACTATGTGTTGAGTTGATCTCTTGGTGCGACATTTGCTGAAGTGAAGAGGCTTCCTTTCTTTAACAGCTCGAGAGGGTTGTAATTGTTGTATGGATGATTTGTTTTTGGATGAGCATATTTAATGCGCGGCCTTGCATTGTAGAGGTATTCAGATAGATGAGGAAACAATGGCTCTATATTCTTCTTGTGTCTGATGAGCAAAGACACCCTGTGCAGAGGGTGTGGAGGTCTTTGTGATCTTATGTTCTCCTTCAGACACAATTGTGAAGAGGAATAATTTTCTGATGTGAGAGCTTATCTTCCTACATTGTGAGACTTTTTTAGGTGCAACAGTCTTTGGTATTCGATAGAGTTTTCCTCCCAAAGTAACAATGACACTGCGAGGCCATGACTCATGTACAACATAACATTTCTATATATATGGTTGTCCTAAAAGAACATCACAGAATTCAAGTGGGGCCACATCACACAGTACCTCGTCTTTGAAAGACTTGATGCCATATGGCAAGAGGCATTGTTGATTAATGTTTATACCTCGTCCTTAGCTTAGCCAACCGATGGTGTGAGGTTGCAGGTGTGGTGTTGTCGGAAGCTCCAAGCTCTTGACGACTTCTGCTAAGATCAAGCTCTTTTGGCTGTCGTTGTCAACAACAAAATGTAGAGGAATCCCCTTCACCCACATCTGCGAGTGGAATAGGCACTCCTCTGCCTCTGAATCTTCAGGATCCTCGAGTTGAATCTTTACGGTAGCAATAGTGGCAGTGGGGTATCAATGATCTGCCTCCCAATGTATGCGGCTGTGGCATTGGGTTCAAAATCAGAATCAGGATCTGATTCTGAAGATTTGATCTTGGCCACTAATGACTGCTTTGAACGACATTCATTAGTGTTGTGCCAAGGACTTTTATGAAATTCATACCACTTACCGGAGTCCTTCTGTGTCTTTCCATCTCCCTTCTTTTCTTGTGGAGGGGATTGGTTGTCCTTTCCTTGTCCTATGTTTTGTGAGGCAGGGTTTCTCTTGCCTTACTTTTGTGGTGGGTGTGCAGGTCTAGAGTCTCGCTTGTTCTTTTGTCAAAATTTCTCCTCGATTTTGACAGCATACCGATAGGCAGATCCAAGTGAAGAAATATCGAGGAAGTCCATCTCAGTTCGGATGTACCAATGTAGACCACTGCGATATTTCAGAATCAGGTGTCGCTCGGAGTCCTGGATACTTAGCTTTCTAAGAAAGGTATGAAATTTGTTGGTGTACTCCAACACCGTCTCGTCCCTTTCTTGACACAGAATGGTCCATTTTGTGTACTGGTCATCATAGTTTCCCATAGGGTAATACTGTTCCCTAACGACATATATGGAAGAGGCCCAAGTGGGATTTATTTCAAACATTCTAGACTCGTCTAATGAGTTTTGCTCACAATAAGTACCCCACTAATTTTGGACATGCGAGACTGCCTTAAGGAGCGCAAAGGTGATCTTTTCTCTATCAGAAAAATTATGGACAGAGAAATACCCTTCTAGAACATTCAACCAATTATCTAGGGCATCTGCATCGATTTTTCCTTCAAATAAAGGAATATCAAAGTTAACTTGTACCTTGAAGGGAGTTGCATCCCTGAACTGGTTGCTCATTAAAGATGCACTTGCCGTTGCCAGCATTCGTAGAAGGATTTGGGTGAAACTATCCATCATCTCATTTCTTTGTCGCTCGAGGCATTTCTCGGGCAGCGACTTGATAGGATCTCCTGCTCCGTCGTCTCTCTTTTCTTTCGCCATAGGATCTCCTAGGATAGCGAGAATGATCAAGTGAAACTAGTTCGAGACCAAACTCTCTATACTCGTACCTCGTTGAGGACATGCGCCGAGAAACAATCAAAGAGCAGATTGCTTTGATACCACTGATCCAGATTTATGTGTGAATGAAATGAAAGAACAGATATAGAGTCATAATAATAGACACTTTGCAAAGATAACAGAGATACAGTAAAAACACATATTCTATTAAATTGCAGAAATAGAACAAACTCTAATACAATTGCTAGAATGGTGGTAGCTATCTCTGAGAAGAAATGTGGCTGCTACGCTCATCCGTGCCAAGTTGAATACAAAATGAGGCCAAAGGGGCCTATTTATAATAATAATGAGAGTGAGAACACCAAAAGTCCAAAACTTAACCCTAGAAGATGAACCGTTGTAAAGTTTGTGGCCCCAAGGTGGTAAGTTAAATAGTCAACTTTCTGAGGTCATAACTTTTGCATATGATCTCCGATTTGGGCGTTCGATAGCTCATTAAAAAGTTCTATCTAAGATTTACAACTTTTGGTTGGAAAAATCCATGCCAATGACAAGTGTTTGGACCCTGAATCACCAAAAAATGTCATTTAGGACCTCAAAACGGCCCCGAAAGTTTGGGACCCAAAAAACTGTAGAAAAATAACTAGGAAACTGCCACAATGGACAATTGTTTTGAAATAGTGGAATAGGTGGGTGGCCACCAATCTCCTTTGGATCAATCCTCCCTCCTTAGGAAGCAATGGTCTCCATTTCCTCGAATCCCATATCATCTCTCGAACTATGTGTTGAGTTGATCTCTTGGTGCGACATTTGCTGAAGTGAAGAGGCTTCCTTTCTTTGACATCTCGAGAGGGTTGTAATTGTTGTATGGATGATTTGTTTCTGGATGAGCACCTTGAATGTGTGGCCTTGCATCGTAGAGGTAATCGGATAGATGAGGAAACAATGGCTTTGTATTCTTCTTATGTCTGAAGAGCAGAGACACCCTGTGTAGAGGGTGTGGAGGTCTCTATGATCTTATGTTCTCCTTTAGACGCAATTGTGAAGAGGAATAATTTTCTAATGTGGGAGCTTATCTTCCTATCTTGTGAGACTTTTTTAGGTGCAACGATCCCTGGTATTCGATAGATTTTTCCTCACAAAGTAACAATGGCACTGTGAGGTCGTGACTCATATATAGCAAGATGCTTCCACATATATGGTTGTCCTAAAAGAACATCACAGACTTCAAGTGGGGCCACATCACACAGTACCTCATCTTTGAAAGGATTGATGCCATATGGTAGGAGGCATTGTTGAGTAATGCGTATACCTCGTCCTTGGCTTAGCCAATCAATGTTGTAAGGTTGCGGGTGTGGTGTTGTCGGAAGCCCCAATATCTTGACGACTTCTGCTGAGATCAGGTTCTTTTGGCTACCATTGTCAATAACAAAATGTAGAGGCATCCCCTTCACCCACATCTGCAAGTGGAATAGGCGCTCCTTTTCCTCTGACTCTTTAGGATCCTCTAGTTGAATATGTGTTGTAGCAATAGTGGCAGTGGGGTTTGCATCAATGATATGCCTCCCATTTTATGTGGTTGTGGTATTGGGTTCAAAATTAGAATTAGGATCTGATTCTGAATATTTGATCTCGGCCACTAATGACTGCTTTGAGCGACATTCATCAGTGTTGTGCCAAGGAATTTTATGAAATTTGCACCACTTACCGGTGTCCTTCCGTGTCTTCCCATCTCCCTTCTTTTCTTGTGGCAGGGACTGGTTGTCTTTTCCTTGTCTTATGTTTGGCGGGCCATGGTTTCTCTTGCCTTGCTTCTACGGTGGGTGTGCAGGTCCAGAGTCTCGCTTGTTCTTTTGTCGAAATTTCTCCTCGATTTTGATAGCATACTGATAGGCGAATCCAAGTGGAGAGATGTCGAGGAAGTCCATCTCAGTCCGGATGTATCGATGTAGACCATTGTGATATTTCAGAATTAGGTGTCACTCAGATTCCTGGATACTCAGCTTTCTATGCAAGGTATGAAATTTGTTGGTGTGCTTCGACACCGTCTGATCCCTTTCTTGTCACAGAATGGTCCATTTTGTGTACTGGTCATCATAGTCTCCCACAGGGTAATACTGTTCCCTGACGACATCTATGAAAGAGGCCCAAGTGGGATTTATTCCAAACATTCTAGACTCGTCTAGTAATTTTTGCTCACAATAAGTACCCCCACTGATTTGGACATGGGGGATTTCCTTAAGGAGCGCAAAGGTGATATTTTCTCTATCGGAAAAATTGTGGACACAGAAATACCCTTCTAGAACATTCAACCAATTATCTAGGGCATATGCATTGATTTTTCCTTCAAATAAAGGAATATCAAACTTAACTTGTACCTTGAAAGGAGTTGCATCCCCGAATTGGCTGCTTGTTGAAGATGCACTTGCCGCTTTCGGCATTCGTAGAAGGATTTGGGTGAAACTATCCATCATCTCGTTTCTCTGTTGCTCGAGGGCTTCCTCGAGCAGGGACTTGATAGGATATCTTGCTCCATCGTCTCTCTTTTCTTCCACCATGGGAGGTCGTTTGGGACAGCGAGAATTGTCAAGTGAAACTAGTTCAAGACCAAACTCTCTATACTCGAACCTCGTCGAGGACATGCGCCGAGAAACAATCAAAGAGCAGATTGCTCTGATACCACTGATCCAGATTTATGTGTGAACAAAATGAAAAAATAGATACAGTGTCATAATAACAGACATTTTGCAAAGATAACAGAGATACAGTAAACACATATTCTATTAAATTGTGGAAAAAGAACAGACTGTAATACAATTGCTATAATGGTGGTAGCTATCTCTGAGAAGAGATGTGGCTGCTATGCTCATCCGTGCCAAGTTGAATACAAAATGAGGCAAAAGGGGCCTATTTTTAATAATAATGAGGGTGAGAACCCCAAAATTCCAAAACGTAGCCCTAGAAGATGAACCGTCATAAAGTTTGCGGCCCCAAGGTGGTAAGTTGAAAAGTCAACTTCCCGGGGTCGTAACTTTTGCATATGATCTCTGATTTGGGTGTTTGATAGCTCGTTGGAAAGGTCTATTTAAGATTTAAAAATTTTACTTGGACAACTACATGCCGATGGTAACTATTTGGCCCCCGAATCACCAAAAAACATCGTTTGGGGCCTCAAAACGGCCCCGAAAGTTTGGGACCCAAAAAACTGTAGAAAAATATCTAGGAAAATGCCACAATGAACAATTGTTTTGAGCCAGTGGAATAGGTGGGTGGCCACCGATCTCCATCTGGATCAATCCTCCCTCCTTAGGAAGCAATGGTCTCCATTGCGTCGAATCCCGTATCATCTCTTGAACTGTGTGTTGAGTTGATCTCCTAGTGCGACATTTGTTGAAGTGAAGAGGCTTCCTTTCTTTGACATCTCGAGAGGGTTGTAATTGTTATGTGGATGATTTGTTTCTATCTGAGCACCTTGAATGCATGGCCTTGCATCATAGAGGTACTCAGATAAATGATGAAACAATGGCTCTGTCTTCTTCTTGTGTCTAATGAGCAGAGACACCCTGTGCAGAGGGTGTGGAGGTCTTTGTGATCTTATGTTCTCCTTCAGACGCAATTGTGAAGAGGAATAATTTTCTGATGTGGGAGCTTATATTCCTACCTTTAGAGACTTTGTTAGTTGCAACGGTCTCTGGTATTTGATAGAGTTTTCCTCCCAAAGTAACAATGACAGTGCGAGGCCATGACTCATATACAGCATGACGCTTCCACATATATGGTTGTCCTAAAAGAACATCACAGACTTCAAGTGGGGCCACATCACACAGTATCTCTTCTTTGAAAGGCATGATTCCATAGGTAAGAGGCATTGTTGAGTAATGTGCATACCTCGTCCTTGGCCTAGCCAACCGATGCTGTAAGGTTGCGGGTGTGGTGTTGTCGGAATCTCCAATCTCTTGACAAATTCTACTGGGATGAGGTTCTTTTGGTTGCCGTTGTCAACAAAAAAATGTATAGGCATCCCCTTCACCCACATCTACGAGTGGAATAGGTGCTTCTCTGCCTTTGACTCTTTAGGATCCTCTAGTTGAATCTGTGCGGTAGCAATAGTGGCAGTGGGGTCTACATCAATGATCTGCCTCCCATTGTATGTGGCTGTGGCATTGGGTTCAGAATCAAAATCAGGATCTGATTCTGAAGATTTGATATCGTCCACTAATGACTTCTTTTGCAACATTCATCAGTGTTGTGCCAAGGAATTTTATGAAATTCACACCACTTACCGGTGTCCTTCTTTGTCTTTCCATCTCCCTTCTTTTCTTGTGGTGGGGACTGGTTGTCCTTTCCTTGTCCTGTGTTTTGTAGGCTAGGGTTTCTCTTTCCTTGCTTCTACAGTGGGTGCACAGGTCCAGAGTCTCACTTGTTCTTTTATCAAAATTTCTCCTCGATTTTGACAGCATACCGATAGGCAGATCCAAGTGAAGAGATGTCGAGGAAGTCCATCTCATTTCGGATGTACCAATGTAGACCACGACGATATTTCAGAATCAGGTGTCACTCGGAGTCCTAGATACTCAGATTTCTATGCAAGGTATGAAATTTGTTGGTGTACTCTAACACCGTCTGGTCCCTTTCTTAACGCAGAATTGTTCATTTTGTGTATTGGTCATCATAGTTTCCCACAGGGTAATATTGTTCCCTGAAGGCATCTATGAAAGAGGCCCAAGTGGGATTTATTTCAAACATTCCAGACTCGTCTGATGAGTTTTGCTTACAATAAGTACCCCACCAATTTTGGACACGGGGGACTGCCTTAAGGAGCGCAAAGGTGATCTTTTCTCTATCGAAAAAATTATGGACAGAGAAATACCCTTCTAGAACATTCAACCAATTATCTTGGGCATCTGCGTCGATTTTTCCTTCAAATAAAGGAATATAAAAGTTAACTTGTACCTTGAAGGGATTTGCATCCCCGAACCAGCTGCTCGTTGAATATGCACTTGCCGCTGCCGACATTCGTAGAAGGATTTGGGGGAAACTATCCATCATCTCGTTCCTCTATCGCTCGAGGGATTCCTCAAGCAGCGACTTGATAGGATCTCCTGCTCCGTTGTCTCTCTTTTCTTCCTCCATGGGAGGTCGTTTGGGATGGCGAGAATGATCAACTGAAACTCGTTCAAGACCAAACTCTCTATACTCGGACCTTGTCGAGGACATGCACCGAGAAACAATCAAAGATCAGATTGCTTTAATACCACTGATCCAGATTTATGTGTGAACGAAATGAAAGAAAAGATACAGAATCATAATAACAGACATTTTGCAAAGATAACAGAGATACAGTAAACACATATTCTATTAAATTGCGGAAATAGAACAGGCTGTAATACAATTGCCAGAATGGTGATAGCTATTTCTGAGAAGAGATGTGGCTGCTACACTCATTTGTGCCAAGTTGAATACAAAATGAGGCCAAAGGGGCCTATTTATAATAATAATAATGAGGGTGAGAACCCCAAAAGTCCAAAACGTAACCCTAGAAGATGAACCGTCATAAATTTTGCAGCCCCAAGGTGGTAAGTTGAACAGTCAACTCCCCGAGGTCATAACGTTTGCATACAATCTCTGATTTGGGCATTCGATAGCTAGTTGGAAAGGTATATCTAAGATTTAAAACTTTTGGTTGGAAAAATGCATGTTGAAGGTAATAATTTGGCTCCCTAATCTCCAAAAAATTTTGTTTAGGGCCCCAAAACGACCCCAGAAGTTTGGGACCCGAAAAACTGTAGAAAAATAACTAGGAAACTGCCATAATGGACAACTGTTTTGAGCCAGTGGAATAGGTGGGTGGCCACTGATCTCCATCTGGATTAATCACTTTGGGGATTATAACTTGTACCGAGTTTCAATTATATTCCCACAAATTTAAACAATTCTTGCCTAAAGACACTGGTAAACTTACTATCTTTGTCACTGATTAATATCTTTGGCAATTCATGCAATTTGAATACTTGTTTAAAAAAGAGTTCAACAGTTTAAGCTACTGATATGGTAGAAGGAACAATAAAGAAGTGTGCAAACTTGGTCAACCGATCAACTACAACATATATGCAATCCTTACCTTGCACCATGGAAATCTTAGTAATAAATTCCATTGAAACGCTTTCTCATTTTTTTATTTGGGATAAGAAGTGGTTGAAGTAGACCAGCTAGATGTGTGTGCTCTACTTTATTCTCCTGGAATATGTTACATTCTCTTGCATGCCTCAGTGAATCAGCTTTGGATCCTTTCCCAAAAAATATCTCCCTAACCTTTCTGTAAGTCTTCAAAAAACTAGGATTCCCTGCTAGTGGTGAATCATGGGAAGCTTTCAAAATATTCTTTATTAGATATGATCCTGGTACTAAGTAAATCATATCCTTGTAGTAGATGATCCCATCCAATATTTTGTGCATGTCATAACTAGTTGATCCATTGATAAGTTCACATGCAAAATGATTTCTGGAGTATTATGAGGATAGTTTCTCTTTCCAACCTTTAGGGACCTCTATAGTAGAAAAAGTTGGTTTTATTGACAGAGCATCTGCTACTACATTCATCTTTCCCTTCCAATACTATATATCAAAGTCATAAGCTTGAAATTTACTTACCCATTTTTGCTTCCTGTCATTAATCTCTTTTTGGGTCAAGAAATTTATCAAGCTGTTGTGATCTTTTTTGACCACAAATTTTCTACCCACTAGGTACTGTCGAAATTTGTCCAAGGCATGCATTATGGACATCATCTCTTTGTCATAGATGGAATAATTTATTTCATAAGGCTGCAACTTTCTGCTCTCAAAGTAAATTGGGTTCCTATTTTGCATCAGTACTACTCTAATCCCTTCCCCATAGGCATCACACTCAAGCACAAAAGGTTGAGTGAAGTCAGGGAGAGAAAGAACTGGAAAAATTCTCTTAACCTTTTTCATCTTCTAAAAAATGTTTTCATCTTCCTCTAAGCAACATAAAGCTTCTTTCTTGGTAAGATCAGTCAAGGGAGATGCTAGTTGAGAAAACCCCTTGACAAATTTCCTATAGTAAGTGCATATTCCAAGGAATCCTCTCAATTCTATGACATTCTTGGGGCTTGGCCAATATGTGATAGCTTGGATCTTTTCCATGTGGACCTTAACCCCCTATTTCCCAATCACATGGCCAAGATACATAAGCTCAACCATCCCAAACTCACGTTTGGATAGCTTTGCATACAAGGATTGGTTTGCAAGATTGGTTAGTACAGCTCATGTACAACTTCCAAAGATTGTATATGTTCTTTCCAATTTTTACTATATACTAAAATACTAACACATACTTATGGAGACTCTCCCTGAACACCATGTTCATGCAATATTAAAATGTTGCAGGTGCATTAGTAAAGTCAAAGGCCATGACTAGGAATTCAAAATGGCCATAATGATAGTGGAAAGTTGTTTTTCTATATGTCTTCTTCTCTCATTTGGATTTGATGATATCTAGAATGGAGGTCAATCTTGGAGAAAAATTTGCCTCCATGAAGCTCATCCATTAACTCATCAATCATTGGGATGGGGTGTCAGTTCTTAATGGTTCTTTTATTTCAATCTCTATAGTCTATGCACTCAAGGTTCCATATTTCTTCTTCACTAACACCACCGATGAAGGAAAAGGACTGCTACTGGGTCTAATCAACCCTAATTCCAAAACTCCTTTATGGTCCTTTCAAATTCATATTTCATGCTTTTGGGATTCTTGTAAGGCCAAATCATGATAGTAAGTGTCCCTACCTCCAATTATATCATATTTTCAACCCCTCTATTTGGTGGTCTCCCTGGAGGAAGATCTCCAAAAATTTTCTCATACTTTTTTAGAATTACCTTAATGTCCTCGGTATGTTGAGAAATGTACGTGGATGATCCTTGGGAAGCAATGGAACATTCAGTAGCCCACTCTATGTCTTCATGTCTTAATATATATCCCATGATGTGGGAAGAGACCAACTGCTTTGGGTAAGTGTTCATACCTATCACTGTGAAGACAATTTTTGGAGTTTTATCTTTCTCTCTCTCTTATTTGGGCTCAAAGGTTATTCTATGTATTTATTATATTAGTATTGTGTAACTAGTGCCAGCCACTAGCTTAATCATCGTATTTTATTGAAGAATCCTATCTAGAGAATTCTGGCTGGTTTTTTCACATGAGAGGTTTTTCCTAGGGTAAAAATTTGTCAATTGCATATTTGTTTCTTTTAATGATCCCTTTATATGCATCTAGTTTATGTTTCTGTGATAAATAAGTAATTAACATCTAGCTGATAAGAAAAATCAACATGTGATTAGAGTTGTGCTGAAAGAAGACATTTCAACATTTGTAACAGTTGTAAGTTGGAACTAGGGATTCTAGTTCTAAACTCTTCCAGCCATAGATTGAAATTAAAAGTGGGGTTTTGGAATTCTCCCTAGGAGGGAACACTTATCTATGGAAATAGATCTCATATCTGAATTTTTTTTAATTTTGACCTAATTTTAGTCGGGGGTCAAGAACTAAGGTATCCACTTTCAAGCCTTTCCATCCACAGATCAAGTTGATCTTAGCATTCGGGAACTTACCCTCGGAGGGAGCATCTATATGTGGATCCGTATCTCACTTTTGGAAAATGAGTCCGTTCTTGACCTCCTTTCTACTAGGGTTTCTAGGTCAAAACTCAATATTAACAAAATGACATCAAATATAATGATCGATGGAGTAGATAGCTTAATATATCAAAAGCATCATATGATGAACGATGATGAGACTACTTCATTCAAGAAGACAAGGGAAGTATCAGGTGATGAATTTGTACTTATCTCATCACTAACAGGTACTATTACTCATGGAAGTGATACCTAGTTAGTAGATTATGGTGCATCTAAGCATATGGACAACTATACGGATTCACTCTCAATATTACTCCAAAAGAATTCTCCCTATTAAGTGGAACTCGGGGACAACTCCAAATATGAAATTAAAGGAGTAGGAGAAGCCTCTTATCAGTTGGACTTAGGAAAATTCATGAAGATGAAAGATGTATGATTTGTACCAGATTTAAAGAAGAATATTCTCTCTATATCAACTTTAGAAGATCAAGGCTTCAAAGTAGCATTTTTAGAAGATCACATATTGATTCAACTATTGTGGTTAGTGTTCAAGAGGGATACTTATACAAATTGAAGGGACACTCAGCTCAAAATTTGGTGCATAATAATGTTATCTCAAATGAGCTATGGCATAGAATATTCACTCATATTCAATATAGAAATTTACCAATTTTTAGCAATATGGTTACTGGACTACCAAACATCCAAGAAGAACATGAAGGTGTGTATAGATGATGTACACTTGGAAAGAATGTCAAAGGAACATTTTCAAGTGATGATAATAGAGCAGAAGGAATCTTTGACATAGTACATTCATATGTCAACACCCTCTCTTAGTACATATTTATACTATGTAACTTGTATTGATGATTTATTAGGAGAAACATGGATATATTTCTTGAAATAAAAGGATGAAGCCTTCAATAAATTCAAGGAATTCAAAGCTCTTGTTGAAAACCTTCCTGGAAGAAAGATTAAATTTTTGAGTTGAGATAATGAGGGAGAATTTACCTCAAACGACTTCAATGATTTTTCTAATGAAGTAGTGATTAAGTGGGAGCTAACTACTCCCTACAATCCCCATCAGAATGGACTCATGGAAAGAAATAATTGAACCATTGAGGAAGCAACAAAGGCATTGATTCATGACCAAGATTTAAGCATGCATCTATAGGAAGAGGCATCCAAGATAACTGTATATGTACAAAATATGGTTCCTCATGGAATATTGGGAAACAAGACACCAAAAGAAAAATTTACCATAAAGAGGCCAAAAGTTATCCATTTGAGTACATTTGGTTTTCCAATGTATATATATATTCCCACGGAGAATATGACAAAGTTAGATCCCTCAATAAGAAAGGGAATATTTGTCAGTTACAATGAGACCTTAATGGAATTCAAAGTTTACATTCAATATCAGAAAAATGTTGAGTTCAACATGGATGTGATATTTGATGAAGATATAGCCTTCAACAAATCGAGGAAGTCTCACATGAAAGAGGACTGTGAGGAGCCAGAAGCTCCAAAGAAAACAAGTGTAAAAGAATCTACTCTAGCAGATCATATTCCAGAATATCATGACGAGATAGTAGATTTAGAAGCAATGGTAGATCCACCTAGAGAGATGATTGTCTCTAAGAAGAGACCATCATGGTTATAAATCACGATATAGGATGCATAAAATTATGGTGCTCTCGATAGTGATTTGAGAGAAAGAAAAAAGACCTCACTAATATTCTAGCTACATGGCACTAATGAGTGACATCATTAATACAAAACCTTCTAGTTATGAAGGATCTATAGATTAGCAAGTATGGAAGGAATCCATGTTGGAGGATTATCAGTCCACCATGAAGAATGATGTATAGGAGGTGGTTCCAAGACCAGAAGAAAATTCAATATTAACTTCCAAATGGATATACAAGATCAAACATGTTGTATATGGAAGCATAGAAAAGTACAAAGAAATATTTATGGATAGAGGATTCTCTCAGAAAGAGGCAATATATTATGACTAGAATTTTTCTCCAGTTGCTAGACACACTTCCATTAAAGCTATTATCTCCATAGCTTCTGTGATGGGTTGTAAATTACACCAAATGGATTCCAAGACCACTTTCTCTAATGGTGTTATCAAAGAAGAAGTGTATATCGAGCAAAATCCAGGATTTGAGACTCATGACAAAGAATCATATGTGTTTCAATTGAAGAAAATGTTGTACGAGCTTAAGAAATAACCCAGGGCATGGTATGCCAAGATAAACATATTTTTTATGAACTTGGGTTTTACCAAAAGTGAAGTTGATTTAAACCTTTACTACAAATTGGTTGTGGATGGCCATATAGCAATATTTCTAGTGTATGTAGATGAGTTGTTTCTTATATTGGATGAGAAGCTCATATATAAGTGCAAGAAAAATATTGAAACTGAATATGAAATGAAGGATATAGGTATGATGCATTACTTCTTGGGATTAGAAGTGTGGTAGATATAATTAGATGAGATTTTCTTAGTTAAGAAAAATACATAGTAAAGATCTTAAAGAGATTTGGGATGATGTAAGTTCATGGCCACACCAATGGTGACAAATTTGAAGTTGTTAAGTGACTCTTCTTAATATTTGGTGGATCCCATGATGTACATACAAATGATCAAATCCTTGGTGTATTTGTTTAACACTAGAATGAATATTTGGTATGTACACGGTTGATCCTAGAAATGTACATTTGATATCAACAAAGCATATGTTGAGGCACCTAAAGGGTACAGTTGAATATGGACTCAAATATGTCTCAGACAATGAAGTGAAATTTCAAGGGTATATAGACTCTGATTGGGAAGGTAATTCAATGGATAAGAAAAGAAAATCAAGATGTTTCTTCATCTTGAGATCAACCATGTTCTCATGGTTAAACATGAAACAGACATATGTTGCACTCAATAGTGTATAAGTAAAGTACATAGAAGTTTGTGCTTCCAATTGTGAATTAGTGTGGCTTTAAAAGTTAATTGCATGGTTATTTAATTAAGAGATAGAGGCGACTTGGATCTATTGTGATAACCAAAGTTGTGTGAATCTTTCAAACAATATACTATTTCATGATAAGTCGAAGCATATAGAGATTAAATACCATTATCTCTAAGACATGGTACAAAGGGGAGCAGTGAAGATCTAGTACATATCCATGGATGAACATATTGTCGATATATTTACTAAGCCTCTATCTAAACTAATGTTTGAGTACTTTTGGACAAGCTTGGTGTAGTGAATACTAAATTCTTTGCTTGAGAGGGAGTATTGATGTTTCTCCATAGGAAGCAATAGATAGATAAAATCATCACCAGTTAGTCATGTGGGACATAACTCAAGAGTTCTCCCCACTAGTAATGCATGCAATGTTACATGGCTCAGAAACTGGTTATCCATACAGTGGCATATGGCTCAGGTTATCCATATAGTGGTATATGGCTCATAGTATTTATCCTGTCGTACATGGATCAGATAATCCATCATAATAGGTAAGCCACTCAGTAGCACACATCCCATATTAGTCATGATAACTCTGATGTTAGTTAGACAAGGTACATGGCTCAAACAACCATGGGTTGTTGTAGGTCATGTAGAGTGCACACATACATGAACAAATTTACAGTCAATATTGCCGTGGATCAGTAAAAGACTAACAATGGACCTCAAATACTAGTTAAACGTCTCTGATACTATAAGCTACTCGAGTGACTTATAGTCAAGATTATCGGGGAACAATTAACCTCTTGGAGAGGATAGATAGCCATATAGTTGGCTAGTGGGGTACAATGGCATATAAAAGAAGAATGAAACCACTTTTAAATAGGTCAAGCCTTGGAGAACATCATAGAGAATGGAAATCTCACAAAGAACTTATCTAGACCATAGAAGATTCTAGAATTCAACAAGCACAAATTCAGTACCAAAGATCATGACCAGAAGAATACCTTCCTTGCTAAGAGGGAGTGATGATTTTTTGAGTAACTACGGTACATATTCCATAATAAATAATAATAACAAGCCTAAGACAAGTCGGCCCATTCAAATTAACCTAGTCAAATTGCCAAGTCATCCTAGTTGAAAGGGGAAATGACCCAGTCCAGAAGACAAATCAACCCATTAAGAAAAGAAACCTTTTCTATTATAAATATAAGTGAAGATTTCTCATTTGGAACACACATTTCACTCAAGCAAGAGAAAATTGCACAAATCCAAGGGAGGGTACCTAAGAATNCTCTCTCTCTCTCTCTCTCTCTCTCTCTCTCTCTCTCTCTCTCTCTCTCTCTCTCTCTCTCTCTCTCTCTTCTTTGGGTTCAAAGGTTATTTTTTTATATTTCTTGTATTATTATTATGTAACTAGATCCCGCCACTAGGTTAAACATTTTATTTTGTTGAAGAATATTATCTACAGAAGTTTAATGGGTTTTTCCTGTGAGAGGGTTTTCTCGGGGTAAAATTGTGTCTTCTTTGAATGTGTTTCTTTCAATGATCCTTTATATGCATGTTATTTATATTTATTTTATAAGTAAGTTATTAACATCTAAATGGTAAGAAAAATCAACAACAAGAGAATGTTGTTACTCTATGTCATGTGTGTATATTCTCTAGATTTCAAGAAAATAACATTGGGCATATAATCCAGGGAATAAAACCATGGTAAAGCCAAATGGATCGTGATTTTCCAAATTGGAGTAAAAACCTACCCAAAAACACTTTTGATTACAGGAGTGCCACTTACAAGTGAGATAGTATATATATGAGATAATGTTGGCATTAAGGTATTGAAAATTATTTCACATCTTATAGGAAAAAACCTCTAAGGAGGGTGTCAATTTGTAAAATTGGGGAAATATAGAATGGCCTGAGAAGATTAAGGCACATTGAAAGACTAAAAGGACCTGTTGCAATAGGATGTGTCTCTACATATCCCCATCACATAGATGTGCCTCTTTATCCTGGGGTATGATTCACGTGCGCTTGGTGTGGGACAACATTCCTAGAAACTCAATGGGAATTTCTTTGAAACGATTGGAAACTTTGATTTATATAGTCTAATACAATGACATTAATTATTTTTTTAAGGTTTGATCCATTCCCCTATGCCAAAAAATATAATTTAAGGTCTTATTTTCATTTTCCATGCTTTATGATCCGCTACATTAACATTTTCAGTAAGTTATTCTTAGAGTATGACCCTTATATTTGATGCCCAACTAGTTGATATAGAGGTTTAAACTATGTAGTTCATGTCAATATTCATACAAATGTTGGATTTTTTGTTTACTATTGCATAGAAACCTATTGTATACATCCAACATTTGTGTGTAGAGCTCAAATTCATATTGTACGCCTAACTTTCCTCAATATTTATACTTCTTACAATTGTGTACTCTTCCCCCAGTTTTTGGCACAACAATATTAATTTGTGGGAGTGATTTGCCCTGAATGTGGACTAGTTTATAATAATACACTTAGTGTAAAAATATGAATTTAGAGTTAAGAATAAAATCATGTGTCAAGGCATGCTATTGAAATACTTCTTATGGTGGCAATGAGGGATTTGCACGAAATTTTGACATTATAGATACAAGTACATTAGTTATTATAATGCAAGACATTTTTTTTGCACCAAAATATGGTATAAGAAACTTCCCCCTCGATAGTATGAATATTATTCTTATGAAAGATAATTTAGTAAGTCACAGTCAAAACTTAAAACCAAATGGTTTGAAGTTGATAGTGGATCTAACTACTAGCAGTAACAGAAGTATGTATATCATTTGGGTAAGTATGAAGGAATTAATTCATAGTTAGAAATCCAATGAAGGTGTTTGTATAGGTAGACTGCAAATAATAGTGAGCATTATTAGTTAAAAGACATATCCAATTGTGGCTATATAATTTAACAAAGAAGAGATGAAAATAATTCAGTTGCAAATAAGTTTGAACTAGCTATCTATGTCTTCGAGAAATTATACTCATTATTCCTTATTATAAGACACTGATAAAAATGAAGGGAACAAAACATGATTATAACATATGTGCAGAAATCTACTTATTAAAAGAAAGTAGCATCTTTACATTATTTCCAAATGACACTCCATTGAAATTGGGTTTTGTGATAATTAAGATATCATACCGTTTGGACCAATTAAGCATACACATAATCATGTATGGAACACTAAAATTGATCATAAACATTGAAATTAATTAGATGTAACAGTGAATTCTTGAAGGATGGTGTAAATTGGGAAGAATAAAAATTTAAAAACAAGAGTGGAGAATAAACTACTTTCAAAACTAGAGTTCCTTCGCTACTCACATACTCTACCCTTCCTGAAATACTACAATAATCTACAAGTGACTAAGATTAATTTTGTTCATATAGGAATTGGATATTGTGATCATCACTGTCCACATTGAGTGGAACTTATATCAAATCCCTTGTATTGGACCAAGTGGCTCATTCTAAAAGTTATTTGCATGAGACCACCCAGGCCACTAAATTGGAATTATCCTATCTAATATCAAAATCTACAAATGCAATCAACAATAACCAAGATGATATCGTTTATCAAATGAAAACAATCTCTAAACATTCCATGTAGATCATTAAATGAATCATGCATATTCAAATATATATTCAGATCAATTATCCATCGTGCACATACTATTTGAGAATTATAATCTTGAGAGAAATGAACTTTTATGCATGCATCCTTAACATCATATTTGTTTTGAATGACATGTGATCCCATTTCTTTGTATCTTTTTCCCTCTTAACTTTTGCAAACCCTGGTTGCTTATAAACCCTTTCTACAAAATATGCCTTCTTAATGACATACACATCTGCATCACTCTTATTCATGTCTAAAAAAACATGATTCATTTTCTATGGAATAACCAACATAAACAAGGGAATTATAAAACTCTAAAGTTTCCCCAAATTCTATTTTCTCATGATTCTCAAGAACCTAATATTCAAAATCCTTCCACAATCATCATATAGTAAAACCTTGAATTGATTTGAGTTACAAAACTCTAGAACAAGCATGCCATCATGATAATATTCTCTATTTAGTGTCGTGTGCCTTATATAGGTTACTTCCCATTTAGTAGCCTTTTCCATAATGCTTAGGTATAAATTTCAATTTTGGTATTACAAAAGCGAAGCTTGTGGGAAATTTAGTGTTGATAAATTTTCTTTGGATCATTCCGGATTTGTAAAAAATGGAAGGTAGGGTTACATGGGAAGAAGGATTTTTATTCTTTCAACTTGGTTATCCCAACTCTATGCAAGGTTTCCAACATTTTCTTATACTAGGTAGGTATCACTAAAGAGGTTGTAAAGTGAGCAACTTCAAAAGATTATGAGAAGATGGAGCATGAAGCAACAATCACTAATACGTTCATATTATATGTGTTTCTATGTATTATAATCAGAATAGATCCATATTAAAAAGGGATATAGAAAGTGTGGAAAGTAATCTCAAGCTTAGATCAATTGAACTCACAAAATTGCTTGAAAACTATGTAAGAAACACTCAAAAAGAGACTGAATACGTTGAATAACATAAAATTTTGTTGATATTAATTTACATCAGCCATCATTAAATAGATAAAGGTTTCTCATGATGTAGATACTCCAATGATTCGAAATAATTATTATGCTATTCGAATTTGTACAAAAGCATGCATACTAAACCAGTCAAAATCCCCGTAGGTGCATAAAGCACTTGCCAAACCGGTCAAGATGCTCACGAATTTGCTGACTAAGTAGATACAACTCATAAGTGAAGGAAATCAGAATTTATTATGCTTTTATATGAGGAAAAGAAAGTAGGTGAGTTGGTGCAAAAGTAAGGCATTCTACCTTAAAAATAGCTCTAGCTTTTGCCTTAAAACTGTAGAAAATGTGGAAACTATGGAAAAAGCAGTACCGCACACTTGCCAATATGGGAAGACTGCAGAGTTGTCAGAATCTTATCTAAGGGTTCTAGGAGGTAGTTTTGGCAAGTTTGACCTCATAAATGGAATTGGGTGCAAACTAGCTAGAGTAGGACCTGTGAAAGTAATAAAAAAGATTAATTATTTTTATCCTAAGTATATGAATGGGTTTTTATTATTCCAACACCCCCTCTTAAGCCTAAATTTATGTCCAATATAATAAAATATCATAAATATAGGTCCTATAAAAAATTCTTAGTCACCCTTTACATACTACTTGTCCATACAAACAAGGAAAGAGGCAAAACCACAAGGGGAAAATCCTCCCTTAAACATGGACATGAACAAAATTGTAAGAAATCTTGTCTTCAATCAATATTCACCACATGATTAGCTATCACCAATAGTGATTTGATATTTCTAAAAGTATTCTTAGAAAAAATCTCAGTGAAGATGTCTTCCACTTGCTCAGATGATGCGCAATAGAGAAAAGCAATGACCCCATCATGCACAAGTCCTCTGATCTAGTGCATATGGATATCGATGTGTTTGGTTTGATGCCTCAGTACTAGATCAGTGGATATTGGAATGGTACTGTGTTTGTAATAATATATGACTATAGATGTATATGAATCGATCCTAAACTCTCCAAGTATTCCCTGCAACCACAAACATTGAGTAGTTGCATTCACAACTCTTCTCAATTCTTCCTATGTGGATGAAAGTGCAATTGCACTTTGCTTCTTACTTGACCAGCTGATTGGTACATATGGAAGAATAAAGACATATCCACAAGTTTATTTTATATCAGTGAATTATTAACTTATAAATCATAGCCAATCAAACCAACTAACTCTAGGCTAGATTGTGCAACATAGTGAATCCCATGAGTTTTTGTTCCTTGTACAAAGTTTAGGATTATGTTTGCTTCCCTACAATGGATTTCATGAGGTTGATCCATATATATGGAATCCACACTCGCTGTATAAGATATATTATCAGGTCGATTATGAGTCAAATAATCAAGACAACCAACCATTTTCATATACAGGGTGTTGTTTTCCAATGCAGTTGACTGTGCTTCATCAAGCTTAACTCCTGAAAGAAAAGGAGTATTTCTTGGATTGAAATCCTTCATTATGAACTTCTTCAGAAAATATAAAGCATACTTGGAATGATGTACCTTTATTCCAATAACTTATGGAGAAATTTCAAGCCCAAAAAATTGGCTTAACAATCCCAAATCAATCGTAGAGAAGGCATGGTTCATTTCATCCTTCAAGGAGGCAATTTCTTTCTTGGAACTTCTTGTGATCAGAATATAATCCAAATAAAATAAAATAATGAATAAATAACCATAAATCAGCTCCAAATAGACATTTGGATCATACTTGCATCTACACTAGTTCAAACATAGCAAAACTCCATCAGTCTTGGCATATCAAGCTCTAGGAGCTTGTTTTATCCCATACAGTGATTTCTTCAACCTACACACAAGAGATGGATTAGTTACAAAAAATTATGGCTGCAGAATATATATTTGTCCTTTTATATCACCATGTATAAAATCACTCTTCACATCCATTTGATGTACCTCCCACTGCTTGGAATTTGCAATGGTAAAAACAAGTCTTATGGAGTCCATCTTTGAAACTAGTGCAAAGGTCTCATTGTAGTCAATGCCTTGGACTTGGGAGAATCCCTTGGACACTAAAATTTCCTTGCACCAGGAGCAACACCCATGTCCAAGACACCCTATAGGATGAGTAGACCAGAGATGCTAGAGTTGAAGATGCAACTGCAAGAGTTGTTGAAAAAGAAGTATATCAGGCCGAGTGTGTCTCCTTCGGGAGCACCAGTTCTATTTGTAAAGAAGAAAGGTGGCACACTCAGGTTGTGTATTGATTACAGATAATTGAACAACGTTACTGTGAAGAATAAATATCCTTTGCCTAGGATTGATGACCTCTTTGATCAAATGAGAGGAGAAAAGGTGTTTTCCAAGATTGACTTGAGGTCTGGTTACCATCAGGTGAGAATCAAGGATGAAGACATTCATAAGACATCCTTCAGAACAAGGTATGGACATTATGAGTTTGTAGTGGTGCCCATTTGGTCTCACAAATGCGCCCGCTACATTTATGTGCCTTATTAATAGTGTCTTCAGCAGGTATTTCGACAAGTTTGTTCTTGTTTTCCTTGATGACATTCTTATTTATTCTAAGAATGAGGAGGAGCATGAAGAGCATTTGAGATTGACATTGCAATTGCTCTGGGAGCATCAGTTGTATGAAAAGCTGAGCAAGTGTGACTTCTATAGAGATAGAATTCAGTATTTGGGTCACATTATCTCAGAAGAGGGTATATCTGTGGACCCTGAAAAGATTGAAGCCATTATGAATTGGCCTACTCCAAGAAATGTGACAGATGTAAGATATTTTATGGGACTTGCAGGATACTACATGAGATTCATTGAAGGATTCTCCAAAGTTGCACATGCCATCACTTCTTTGCAAAAGAAGGGGATAAATTTTGAATGGACATCGAGTTGTGAAGAAAGATTCCAACAGTTGAAAAATATTCTCACTAGTGTGCCAGTGCTGAAAGTTGCAGACCCAGAGAAAGATTTTGTGGTATGTACCGATGCATGCAGACAAGGGCTTGGAGGAGTCCTTATGCAAGACAATGACGTGATATGTTCCGAGTCAAGAAAATTGAAGGAGCATGAGAAGAACTATGCCACTCATGATCTAGAGCTTGCAGCCATAGTACATTCCCTCAATATGTGGAGGCATTACTTGATGGGTAGAAGATTTGAGCTCAGGACAGACCATTGTGGTTTGAAGTATCTATTTGATCAGCCTACTCTGAATACTAGGAAAGTGAGATGGCTGGAGTTTTTATGTGAGTTTGATTTTGAAATCAAGCACATAAAAGGAAAAGAGAATAAGGTATCTGATGCACTCAATAGGAAGGTGCAGGAAATGCATGTGGCATCTCTTAGTATTTTCCAATCACATTTGAGGTAGTAGATTGTTAACCGTACTGCCGGAGATGAATTGTATGAGCTAGTAAAAGACAAATTGCAGCAGCAAAGTCTTGAGAAGAGGTATGAGGGATATAAATTATAAGAAGATGGACTTCTTACTTATAAAGGAAGAATTTATATTCCAAATGTAGCAGAGTTGAGGAGAGTTGTTATGGATGAAATCCATCAAGCTCTGTATTCTAGTCACCTGGGATACCAGAAGACAATTGCTACCGCCAAAAAGCAGTACTTTTGGCCAAGAATGAAAAAGGACATGGCTGAATACATTTCAAGGTGCATGAAATGTCAGCAGGTAAAGGTTGAGCATCAACACCCAACAGGTTTGTTAAAGCCTTTGCCAGTTAGAGAATGGAAATGGGAAGTTATTTCCATGGATTTTATTACAGGACTGCCAATGACTTGGATACAACATGATTCCATCATGGTTGTGGTAGACAAGTTGAAAAAGGCAACACATTTTATACCGGTGAAGTCTACGCATGTGACTGATGACATTGCAAAGATCTTCATGAAAGATATTTTCAAATTGCATGGATTGCCTAAGGCAATAGTCTTTGACAAATATGTCAAGTTCACTTCCAATTTTTGGAAGGGGTTGTTTGCAAATTTGGGTACAAAGCTAAACTTCAGCACTACATACCATCCTCACACAAATGGGCAGACAAAGAGAGTTAATCAGGTCCTGGAAGATATGCTTCGCATGTACGTGATGGAAAAACCAACCAAGTGGGAAGATTACTTACACTTGGTAGAGTTTGCTTATAACAATGGATAGCAGGCATCCTTGGGGATGAGTCCGTATGAAGCTTTATATCGAAGAAGGTGTAGGACACCAGTGACTTGGGATAATCTAGTGACTAGGGTTGCACTTGGTCCTGAATTGCTCAAAGAAATGGAGCAAGAGGTTGTAAAGATCAGGAAGAATATGAGAGAAACACAGGACAGACATAAAATCTAAGTAGATAAGCATAGGGTGAATAGGGAGTTCAGTGTTGGGGATCATGTTTACCTCGGAGTGAGGGTGAAGAAGAGTTCCTTGAAGCTTGGAAGTTGTTCCAAGCTGTCACCAAGATATTGTGGGCCGTTTGAAGTGCTTGAAAGAATAGGTCTAGTTGCATATAGACTTGCATTTCCTGCTAGCACTAGAGCTCATAATGTTTTTCATGTTTCTTTGCTTAAGAAATATGTACATTATCCTAAACATGTGATAAATTGGGATGTGATTCGGGTGGAACCCGAGGGAGAGTTCCAAATCAATCCAATGCACATCCTCGACAGGAACTTCACAATGCTCCAGAACCGAGCCATAGGGCATGTAAAGGTGCAATGGGAGCACTACGGGCTTGAATAGGCTACCTGGGAGCTGGAGGATGCCATGCGATTGGCACATCCATTTTTGTTCAATTCTACGAAACACTGAGGTGGTACAAGTGTAGCATTTGTTTAAAATTTTGTAAAGCATTGAGGACAGTGCTATTGAAGGGGGAGGGGAATGTAACACCCCTGCTTGACCCCATTTGCATTAAATGTATATGATGTATATATTGTAATTAATCGTGGTGTGGAGCTAAAGGCAAAATCCCCACCATTGATTTGGTTGTTTTATGTTTCAGCGATTAAAATCGTTGCCGATGGTATATCATGATATCTGGCACATTATAGTTTTGGCATCATATAAATATGCACTTTAATTAAAATAAACCCCAACCAGCGATTTCAATGCAACTATAATTAAAAGGGCATGATTTTTCCTAAGGATAAGGGGGGGGGATTATTAAACCTTGATCCAATGGGGAAAAGTCAAGTGTCAGCTGTTAAACCCATTTAGTTGTCACCCACCCTCTTGACTTACTCACCTTTCCTTGTCTCATCAGTCAACTAACACATTAAAAACTTTGTTGTTAGTTGGGCAGTTACTGCTGGGCAGTGGTGTGTGGCAGGACTGTCAATCCTTGTCCACATGCACACTCCACCAGCAGACTCTTCACCCTCACATGGGAATTCTTTCATTCTTGCCCATTCTCACGCAGAGATAGTTGTTCTTCTCCTCATGCACATGCTTGGCATTCTCACTCATGCAAAGAGCTGGGAGAGCGACCTCACGGGCACGATTTTTGTTATGTGTGTGAATTTCATGGTTGGGGAATTTTGCTGTAGGTATTTCTCTTCGTTGTGGGTCTGACCGTGTGAATTCACCTCCATGCGAATTGTTTTTATTTCCTCACACAGCTGAGAAATCTCTATTGGTTTCCCTTAGCTCTTCAGTGATCCCACCAGCTGAGCATTCAGCTTTTCCCAACTCCCCGATGGCCTGATAAACCAAATTATGTTAGCTTGGCTGATTTGTGTATCTTTGGCTATGTGTGAGCGTGCTTAGTTCCTTATTCCTTAGGGAATCATGCCCAGCTCGAGGGTGGAAGTGTTGCTGAGAGATTAAGGAGCACACTGGCCTATGGTTGGGTGGAACGTTGCAACAGCGTAGCTGGTTGCAGGACGAACTGTCCATAAGATAAGTATACTTGACTATTTCATCTCTGCAAATTATGTTTTGTTGTTTAATGAAAATGATGAACATGCTAATTGCTTGAATGTATGGTTTTGCTTCCGCTATATGGTAACCATGTATGCATGTTTTACTTCAAAGCATTTCAGTTTTATGTGTGTATGTTCATGGGGCTACTTGCCCGGATAGATAATGGCATGGTAGCATCCTATTCGTCAGTCGGAGGGTCGGGGACGTGACAGGAATATTGTTGGAGGAGAAAGTCGGCATCCAACTTGAACGATAGCCGACTTAGTCAATGGGCCAACTAAGTTAGTCAGCCGACCAACTAGAGATTAGGTCGGCCACCTAAAGTCGTGTCGGTTCACTGAACCGATAGGTAGTTATTTTGTAATCATATATATTAGGATGTTGAGCCAGACGAGAACTCAATTCAGTTCTCTGTATTGTATGAACCCTCTAATGCTAATATAATCTGTTATTCTATCTACTTGTTCTTGTCTCTTGTCTCTGTTATGTATGTATGTTTTAGTATGTATTATTGGTAACCTTATGTGATCTGTGAGATTACGACATTGGTTCCGTTGCCGGTAGTACATGTCTGAGATGTATACAAGCAGATGATATCAGAACAGGAGATTAAGGACTGGTGGGAGCGTAAAGTAGAAAATTATTTACAGAATTATGCACGAAGAAACAGATTGACGAACGCACAAGCAAAAGAAAGATTCTTTACAGAGACGCATGAGAAGTTTGTAGAATCCATGCTCCAACTTCTGAAGAAACTCCTAGATGAAAAATCCAGAAGGGACTAAAGATCAACAGTTACTAGAAAAACTGATTCACGGGGGAAGAACAAACTTGTCGGAGTAGTTCGAAAAAATTGCCGAAGAATTCTGCAAGGAGCAAGCAGTAGAAGACAGAACTTCGGTAGAAACCGTCAAGAATAAATTCTACACAGACCTCACTGAGAAATTCATGTGTTCCTTACCGACCTTGCTGTTTAAATTCCTGATCGATAAGGGAGTAGGTCATATTGTTGAACCCCATCCATCACTTTGTGGATCGCCATTAAACCCTAACTGGGCGGAAAAGAAAATGAGGTGGGAATAATTCATTATAGAAAGGGAGTGGAAATACTTCCTAAGAAAATAGACAGAAATATCCGGGATTTCTAAAGCATCGAGTAGGCTATGGGGGGGTAGCTGGTCATATGTTGGAATAAAGTGAAGTGGATTCTAGTTGACTAAAGGAAATACCAATCACCAGTAATGAGAAGTCAACCTAAAAAGGAAATCGAGAAGACAGTGTCACACAAAGTTATGATGGACTTCCAGAAAATAGAAAGGGAAAGGAGGCTACAAAGTAGGGAAGAAAGAAGAGAAAGAGCCTTAGCGTTGTAAAGAGGAATGAGTACTAGGGTGACCGACCAAGAAAGAGATCCATCGGAGTCGGGTCATGACCGACGAGAAGAAGGCGTGGAAAAAGAGGCATCCCCTATGGAAGAAGAATTGTGGATAGAGCAGCGAGAAGCTCTCCAATTAGAAGTTCCCTAGGAAGTAAAACCTTCGATAGATCCACGTACCCGGATACAAGCTATTGTTGAAGAGGACCTCAGACTAGGAGCTGGTGACTTTGGTATCTGGAACCGACTAGACGATGAGACATACACTGGGAGACATCTCATTATCCATCGACCAAAAGAAGAAAATTGGGTTATGCTTCAAGCGGTACCCTCCAACCGAAGTATCCACTTACTTTTACCGACATATGAAGGAGCACCCCCCCTTCCAAATACAGCTTTGGAAGACACAGAAGATTCAAAACTGTGGACAAATAATTGCAGTTGGACATCGACAGACGAAGTCGACACTAACCGACTGCTAGTCAAAGAGGAAACGACAAAAACAACCGACGTGAATGAGAGTTCTGTCGATGGTAGTTTTGCAGAGAGGAATAAGCAAATAACCCCACCTCCCACACCACCACCTCCTGAAAGCAGTGACGGTGACTCCGACATGGGTCACGGGTCAGCACACATTCCTCTATATGAGGGTGATGAGGACCCCAAACGACATTGGTTCGTCTATGACTCGACTTGGGAGGCTAACCAAGTTATGGATGAAGACAGGCAGATGGCGCGGTTTGAGCCGAATATTTATTCGCTCATACAAATAATATTACCAAAAAACTTGGTAAATGAGATAAGCCATAAGGAAAATATATATAAATGATAAGATAAGAGATGATATGTTACAATGGTGGCCCTGCCTTAAATATGGCTTGGGCATTTGAAATGACGAGACACCTCATTTCATAACCTAACTTAGTTAACTTGATTATTTAATTATTATCTTATTTTATGTTCGTTACACAGTTCGTTGGTGCCTTGAGGAAAAGGGAATTAACTTGGTATGTGACCTTTTCTGAAAGAACCCCCCGAGCAACCAAAGCCGAGATCAGAGCGCAATTTCTATCATTTTTCAAAACTCCAGATGCAAAACATCTGGCAGCAAAG
Organism: Pseudotsuga menziesii; assembly: GCA_001517045.1. Taxonomy (NCBI): domain Eukaryota; kingdom Viridiplantae; phylum Streptophyta; class Pinopsida; order Pinales; family Pinaceae; genus Pseudotsuga; species Pseudotsuga menziesii. Next base: position 131,644 of record LPNX010350017.1, on the reverse strand, counting down.
GAACTAAAAACGACATCATAGAATCCAGGAGAGACTGTCCGCGATTATGATAAATGATGGAAAGACCTTCTTAGCCAATTGGACTATGTTATTAACGAACAGTTATTAATCCAGTGGTTTCTTGCAGGTTTATCGTAGAAAATTCATCAACACATAAGTCTGGACACATTCAAGACTTACGAAGACGCACTTACAAAAGCTCTCCAAGTAGAAATGGATGAGGACATACCATCATACTCCACCGATCATAGACTAGAAGAATAGCTTGAGAGTGTACAGAAGTCATTAAAAGAATTAAACCTCAAAAGTTAGGATATCTGGTGCATGAAGTGCTCGACGGTCAGACATTCCAAAGACACCTGTCGACAGGACATTTGATTCGTGCAGACTAAATGTTTTTGTGACATTTTCCAAGAGCATGGAGATCACTCGACAAAAGATTACCCATTCAACATGAAGAACGGCAAGGCATCTTGGTGTGTAATCTGCAAAACCAAAAATCATAACATGGTAGACTGCCATCTAAACCCAAAGAACCAACAAAATTATCATGAAGTCTATCAGACCATTGCAGTTGCACAAAGTAATGAGCAAAACAACATGCCGAACGATTAGAACAATCAAAGATACGACGGTCGAACATACGAGCACCGGTATGACAATCAACATGGAGGATATGTAGGTCGAGGTCGATTCTCTAGGAATTAACACAACCGACCACGTCGACCCATCCAATGTTTCACATGTTATAAGGAGGGACACCGACATGTAGACCTTCCATACAAGGACAGAACTGACATCAAATTTTGTACTCATTGCGGAGTAGGGGATCACTCATTAGAGGATTGCCCTACCATGCTGGAAAAAATAAATAAAAATAAAAATGTTGATGTCTTGTCGTGTGTGCAAAACAATGATGTAATAAATACAAAGAATTTGCATATCGTAACCTGGCAAGGGACAAAAACAGGAAGCGATAACCCACGAATTAGCAAAATAAAATAAAAGAGTATCTACCCTAATCTAGTTAAAGAAAAAGAAATATATAAAGATGCAACAAATGTGTTTAAATAATTTGCACGACAGGAAGAAGCTAAAGACACTCGACATAACACAATAAAAGAACTAATACAGCTCGTACATAAATATAACTCAGTATCTCAATTCATCGACTTGCTATATGAAATCAAACATAACAACACCGAAAAACAAACAAAGAATATCTACAGTTTAAATCAAAAAGATAAAAGTGATGCCGACCCACTTGTCGACCTGGAACTTGAAGGATACCACGTCCAACAAGTCGTGCTTGACTTTGGATCACAAGTAAACATCATGACTCATGACACTCGAGAACAACTAGGCAGACCTTGACTATATGAGTCAAGTATATACCTAAAACTAGCCGACCAAGGCCTAATTGAACCTATTGGAGTCTGGAAAAATGTTGGCACAACGATAAAAGGAACATCGACCAAAGTCAATTTCGAAATTATTGACCCTAAGGAAGGATCCAGCTCCTTCCCAGCATTAGTAGGTCGCCCTTGGGGAAGGAATATGAAAGAGTCGATATCCCTAGATAAATAAAGAATAAAATTGAAAGGAAATGGACAAAAGGTCATTGTGCCTATTCATCCATCCCAAGGAGAATCTTGGACAGAACCTATCAATGAAGAAGTTGATATCTGACAACTTTATCAGATACAAAATAATGCAGATTATACAGAACCTAATATCTACGGAGAGTTTCATTTAGGTAACCAAGACTCAGTCAGTTATAATTCAGACACAGAATTATATGATTGGGAAGTTGATAACTACGAAACACAAGCAAGAGGGTGTTGGACTATCCAAAAAGTACAGAAAAAGCCCACCCAACAGTGCTTCATAGTGTCCATTGTCCCAAAAATATTTGAGAAAAAATTAGGGAATACCCTATGCTAAAACCTACAAATATAAATAATACACAAATACCAAGATATAAGGAGAGAGAATCGCTAGTCATGCATATAGAACAAGTGTCCAAAAATATTGGTGAACATGGTCGACTACAAAGTTTAATAGAAACTTTTATAGGACAAGCTGCTAGATGGTGGGATACCCATCAAACAAGACTACAGACCTAGACAACAGCTTCGACTTACTTTATAGAAATTTTTGGAGGTAAGAAGTTAGCCAACCAAGCTCAGATACCTATTTTCATTCAAGGACAGAATCTAGAAGACCGTATTAAGACATGTGAAAAAGAATGGAGAAGACTTGGGTACAAAGATGAATGCACATGGCCGCATCTGTTTCCATCAACCCTCGCTGACTTACCAAACAAATGGTATAATATGGAGAAATCCTGAGGTGAAACATTCATATGGCGTGAACTCAGAGAAAATTTTATCAAAGATTTCAAATTTATACCACAAAATGAGAATTTGGTCAAAACAACATAGCAGATTCAAGAATTTATACAGTTGACAGAAAACAAACCCTTAAAAGACAACCGACAGACAATGAACTGTAACAATATACAAACGAGGACAATACCACAGTCGACAAGACTACAGTTAGAAACTGAAAATACAGAAGGGAAAAGTTTCAGATGGAAATCAAACCATGTCAAAACGACCAAACCTATTCGCACAGTACTCAAAGTTGGAACCACCGACAAGGACGATACCGACCAAATGACTACATCCGACTTCCCTACCACATTCTCACAGTTTCAAGAAGGAAGTTGACCAATCAATGAAGCCAAATCACCTGAATGGCTAGATGCTAAGGTCAAAATTAGAGAGTTCGACATCTCAAATGATGACCGACCAAAAATGGCAAATATTGGAGACTACTGGAGTGATGAGAAGACAACATAAATAGTGAACCTCTTAAAAGAGTTCCAGGATGTATTTTCCTGAGATTATACATATCTCAAAGGTTTAGTCCATGAAATGGGTGAAATGAAAATTGACACTAAATCTGATGTCTGGCCTGTGAAGAAAAGGCCATATAAGCTAGCTCATAAATATAAAGAGATAGTCAAAAAGGAGATTGATAACATGCTTGCAGCAAGCATCATCTACCCTATTGACCAGTTAGAATGGGAAAGTCCAATGGTTGTTCAACCTAAGAAACATGATCCAACCAAATTAAGAATTTGTGTCGACTTCAGGGAGCTAAATAAAGTGACACTAACAGACCCATTTCCAACTCCTTATGCAGATGAAATATTAAATGAAGTTGTAGCACATGAATGCTACTCATTTATAGATGGATTCTCAGGTTATAACCAAGTGCCAATAGCTAAAGAAGATCAGAAAAAGACAACATTTGTATGTGAATTTGGCTTTTTTTTCTCACAAGGTTATGCCTTTTGGATTAAAGAATGCACCTGCAGTATTCTCTAGAATTGTGGTCAAAACATTCCAAGAATATATTTACAAAACCATGGCAGTATACTTTGATTATTGGAAAATATACTCCATGTTAAAATATCATTGCAAGTGGCTAAGGCTTATGTTGGAAAGATGTCGACAAATCTAGTTAGCTTTAAACATCAGGAAGTGCATATTTGTGACCCCCATAGGGATATTGTTAGGAAAAATTGTTTGTAAGGAAGGTATTAAGGTATATTTTGCAAAAATTAAAATTATCCTCAACCTAAAACCACCAGTGAACTCGAAACAAGTCAGAGTGTTACTAGGTCATACAGGCTATTATAGAAAATTCATAAGATACTACTCAGATATCACCTATGCACTAGAAGAACTATTAAGGGAAGATAAAGAGTTCGACTAGACAGAAGAGTGCCATATATCATTTGAAAAACTAAAAAGAAAACTAGTCGAAGCACCAATCCTAAGGTTTCCAAACTGGTCGACTAAATTCCATGTCCACATCGACGCATTAGATCTAGCAATAAGAGCAATCCTAACTCAGCCAGGAGATGATGGAAGGGATTATCCTATAGTTTACAGTAGCAGAAAACTAAACAAAGCTGAAAGAAATTATTCGATGACAGAAACAAAAGCATTAGGAATGGTCTTTGCACTACAAAAATATCGACACTATCTCCTAGCTAATCTATTTATCTTTTACACCGATCATCGGGCATTAAAATACCTTGTGAATAATCCTCTACACCATGGAAGAATTTGTCAATGGCTACTTCTATTCCAAGAATTTGAGTTCAAATTCGTTGTCAGACCAAGTAAGTTAAATGTCGGTCCCGACCATTTATCTCAAATCGACACTGGAGAGGAACCGACAGGAGTCGAAGATGACTTACCAGATGCACATCTATTTCGGATAGAAGTAGTCCCAGCAGAGTTAGAGGAAATAGCTCAGTTTTTAGAAGATGGACAAGCACTAGAAGGAATGAGTACCAAAAAGAAATAGATCTTAGCCATGAAAGCTACACCTTATAGCCTCATAAATGGATTCCTATACAAAATGGGTTTAGATGACATCCTTAGAAGGTGCATACTAGAACATGAAAGAGATAACACCATGCATGAAGCACATTACGGACCTGCAAAAGGACACTTCCAAGCAGATACAACTACAAAAAAAATTCCAACAATCAGGGTTATGGTGGCCGACACTTCACAAAGATTGCAAAAATTTTGTAGGCAAATGTGACAGATGTCAACGACTAGGTCGACCCCTCCCTAGCACAGAAATTCCTTTGATATCAGTAAACCCAAGTTTGACATTTGAAATTTGGGCCATAGACTTCATAGGACCATTTCCTATACCAGCAAAAAGAACATGTGCAAGGTACATAATAACTGCAGTCGACTATGTCACCAAATGGGTAGAGGCAGCACCAGTCAACACATGTTCCAGTGAGATAGCTGCTAAGTTTATCTATGAGAATATCATCGCTAGATTTGGATGTCCATTAACCATTATTAGCAACCAGGGAACACACTTTATTAATAGAACTATCAAAACCCTAACCGACCAGTTCCAAATTGACCATCGTCGGAGTACAGCATACCATCCTCAGTCAAATGGAGCAATTGAAGCATTTAATAAAACATTAACAAAAGGACTAACCAAAATATTTAATGCTGATAAAGATGACTGGGATGAAAATATACCTACAGTACTATGGGAATATAGAACAGCATATAAATGATCAACCAACCAAACCCCCTTTCGACTAGTTTATGGACAAGAAGCAATAGTTCCACTACACTTCCGACAACATACACCTATTATTGCAGAGATTATACATGTCAATGTCGAACAAGGAAGAAAGGACTGACTATTACAACTGAGTAAACTTGAAGAACACCGACTAATCGCGACACAACATCAAGAAATCCAAAAACAACAACAAAAATCCTGGCATGACAGAAACATCAAAACCAAAAATCTGTTGGTAGGAGACCTTGCTTTACTATACAATAGTCGAGTAAAAGGAAAACCTAAAAAGTTACATACAGAATGGATGGGTCCCTATGTTGTCGAAGAGATACATACCAATGGATCAGTCCGACTAAGGAAGTTACAAGGCATAGTATTTCGGAAACTTGTTAATGGAGCCCGACTAAAACGTTACAGAAACTTAAAAAAAAAAAACGACCATAACGGTTAAACAAAAGCTATAAAAATCTAAAAATACAAAAGGTAAAATAATACTGTACACTCACAAAATTATGATAGAAAATCACCACTTCGACAACCGACATCATGCCCATCGACATAACCGAAATCGACCGACGACCTCGATAGTCCCATCATGCATTCATGACCTTGAGCGCCGAAACCAATTCACCATTAACATACACTCAAGTGTTCCAGCTGGAACATCACATCCACCATTAATACACCTACTGACGAGAACATCCAACGCGTCCTCTATAAATACTGAACCACCGAAGGATCATTCACCGCAATTCAAACAAAGAGAGCATCAGAGCAACCAGACGACTGAAAACCAAGAGCACCGTAGTAAAACCGACCCCCAGACCGACAAGATGGCACCCAAATAGACCAAAGCCTCAGCCAAAGCCATGGAATTACAGACTGCAGAAACACCATTAGTGTAATGCCCCATATTAACGTTAATTAAAGTTTATTAGTAAATACTTTTATTAAACTAAACTTATACCATATTAATGTTAAATTAAAGTTTATTAGTAAATACTTTTATTAAATTAAACTTATACTATATTAATGATTAAAGTTTATTAGTAAATACTTTTATTAAATTAAAACTAATTATTTTACCGACTTTACAATTGCGTAAAACATTAAAATTGGTAATGTATGACATTTTTGACACGTACAAGTCAAGATAAATACATTACACATGTCAGACCTATCGGAACGGCACTACCCATGATAAAATAAAATAATAATGAAAGAGGTGGTGGAAGGAGGTAGAAGGAGGGGGATTTTGGGGATTTCGGGGAGGTGGTGAGGAGGTTGGATTTATTTTGGGGAAAATTGGACTCTGCATGAGGAAAATGAAGAAGAAAAATACTTGAGGAGGGGGACAACTCAAGGATGAGAGTATCTGTAAATGACTGAGATTGAGAAGATAAAGAATGGAGAGGATGCTGCTCTCGGTATTATTGGTCTGTGGGCTCGGGGGCTAGGAAACCCGTGGGTTTCCTAGGGCCAGCACATGATGAGAGCTGGTCGGCAGGGAGGCACATCATTTTGTTGATTAAGGCTCGGAACGGAAAGCTGGAAGAAGAAGGAACCAGGTTTACAGCAAACTGTTGGATCTACCACAATCTATTTCCAGGTATTTAAATTTCAGGTATGTAGATATTAAACTCATGCATGCTATTATGGTCTAATTTATGAAAAATTCATAAAGTTATCAACATGTACAGTTCGAAATTTTTGCTTGAATATGTTTACAGTTCATACTTGTACTTACATATGTCTATAAAATTTATAGAACAGACCTGGATATAAATCTGTAATGCAATCTAAAATGTTTTGATAGAGAACATTAAAGAGAATTGGACACAGTGCTCTAACCGTTAGGTAGAGCACTACAGATGGTATCAGAGCCATGGTTCCAAATCTGGAACCAGAGGGCTCGCAATTGATATATATATTATTTTAAGTCATTAATATCGGTAACACTGTTCAAATTTAAATGCATCACTTTTACTTGAAACTTAGCACTACTTTGCCTCTATTCACTTCTTTTTATTATGTAATTTTTTTTTTTTTTTAGTAATATAGGCTGCCATCGTTGAGAAACTAGTTTAAACATATATTAAATCAGAATTTGTCTATCATCAAAAGAGATTCAAATTTTGGAAGTAAATTTTTTTTTTTTTTATTCTAAAACTGAACCAAAAATTGAATAATTTATCCTTGAACAATCTATCGATTAAGCTAAGGATGAACAATTAAATGCTTAAAACTTATGATTTGTAGAAGCTAAGCTGGTAACCGAAATAAATAAAAATAAAATAAAAGCTGGAACCAGTCATTGATAGGACTGCCACACATGGCCGAATTGAAGAAGATGCTATTTAACACAGAGAGGAAAAAAAATTTAAATTATTATTAAATAAATAAATAAAGAAAACAACCTCTGGGTGCTGTAAGAGCTCACTAATATCCCAGATTATCAGGATCACTTAACGCCCCTACGTAGGGATGAAACCAATGTGTTCTGTTATTCATTCTTCATATAAAAAGCTTCCTTTTCTGATATGTAGAATTATAATCAGTGTAATGAACCAAAATCTGTACAAATGTGAGAAAAATGCATAAATACCAACCAGTTGAAGATTAACGATAATCAAGAAAAGATTCAAGATAATTGAGAATACGCTAGGGACATATATTCAACAGTTAACCTGTTGTTAGAGCTCCAGTTGGGTGGCAACAATCTAACTGTAACAAATCCATTGGAAATTGGCTTCATCAGAATGACAGAAAGTTGCAAATTTAACCCAATCTCAGGTGCAATTCTCTAGAATGGGGAAATCTAAATAATCTTTCAAATTTCTATATGCTAGAAATTTTAGATCTTTCCAATGATAATTGACAGGAAAATTTCTGGGTTCCTTGACAGCTATGATCAATCGTACACTGTTGAACCTATCAAACAATAAATTAACAGGCATCCTTCCAAATTTCAGAAAAGGGTTGTTTAGTATTACCCTGACTTACGGGTTTAGGGGAAGAGATAGCCAATATATCAAGCATGTCGTTGCCATCATGAGCCATAGGAAGACCGTCGTCCAGGAAGCAGCTGAAGCTCTCGAAATTAAGGAGTTCAAAGTGACTGCTTATCAAACCCTATTGGCCCCTCTCGACCTGCCCAAACAAATCTATAGCAGACACCTCAGCGTGTTCAAACAACTCTTCACCAGCGCTTTTGGAGAGGTCCACGGGCTTGAACCCACGACCTCCTCCACAATTGCCAGCGCCTCTAACAAACGGGTCAGAACTGTGGGTCGTTAGCCAAAAAACATTTTGACCCCTCTTCACCCATTTAGTCTTCGAATGAAAGAGATGAATGAATTGTGAAAACGTATTGCTGAGAGATGAACGTTATTTTGGCTCTCACTCTGCCATAATTCAGCACTCACAGGCTCTCTCCATTTGCACCTGTATCTCAATCATTTTCTCTTGTCTTATATATCAAGAACTGCTAACCAGTAGCTGAAACCCTCAAGAATGCACCTCCAAAAATGCCCTAATAACAGCAAGTCCCAGTTAGAAAGTGGTTCCAAGAGTTGACCAACTGGCATAATACAGATATGGGATTAAGATGAAGTGGCTGCCATAAAATGCACAGAATCCCCTTCCTCTTGAGCATTACAAGGAGCTGGAGCTAACAGGAGGCAGCAGCGACCTCTGGTAGAGATATTCTCTTCTTTTGGCACCTTAAAAACGCCCCAAACTGTCTCCAAATCGTTGTCCTTTACTACTGCTGCGCCCTCCCTCACTAGCCTGCGGCCTCCGTAAGCTGAAAATCTGAGAAAGACCTCGCGCGCGGGTGAGAACGAGAGAGTTCTTGAAGGGGGGCGTGGGAGGACTCCCGCTGCATGTTGGTGGACAGGTGGGGCGCATGCAGCCTCAAGTCACGTGGGTATGGGGCTGCGTGGGAGATAAGGAAAAATACCCGCTTTAACCTTGATTTCATGAGCCACGTGGCCTCCTTCATGCACGATGTAAATACCAAATAAGGTATAATGCATAGGGTTGAAATTATTTTAGTTTTATTTATTTATTATAAAAACATATAATAAATTTTACGTTTTTTTAAATTTTATTTTGTTTTAAATTTTGCATATATTTTAATTTAAATTTAAAGTCAATTGTTTAAAGCCTCGAAATGCAATTCCATACACTGATTTCGACCGGAGTCTGCCATTACTTCTTTAGTTGCATTGCATTCAATGCAATGGAGTCACGGTACTTCACTTTCTCGAGACCAATGTTCTCCATTATAATTAGTTTCATCGCTCATCCCAAATTTGCTTTTTACTTTCCTGAATTCAAGACTTCGAAGATCAATTTTTTTATCAGTCTCCATGAAGAAATCAATTCCTCAACCTCTATGAAGAAATAAGACTGGAGAATCGACCATCAAGCAGTTTGGATGGAAGCTTGCTAATATCTAGGAGAAAATTCTTCATAGTACATGGAAGAAGATACCCTAAGTTTGGTAGAGCGCCTGGACTGAGACAGGCAAGCCGAATATTCAGTTATTTGGAGCAGCCCATTGATCTTTCTGGCCTCGCACAGTTTCCCGTTCTTGCCGCTGAATTGGTAAGTATTTTACATTTATTTGTTCTTCTCTTGGATTCCAGCCTTTAACCTACGGTCATATTTAGGTCGGTATGGATTTGATTAGAAGCCTCTCTGGTTTTCTAACGTTTGCATAGCAGTCGGTTGTGATAATCACAAGATCTCAATTGATGTATGTGGAAATTTTTATTTTATTTTACTGTAACTCAGTTTTAATTTAATTATATCCTATGATGCACGGCACCCTGTTCGAATTTGTAATAAGGAGAGATTTAGTAAGAGATTATTAAATTATGCCTGGCCTAAGATTTCCTCTCAAGCTGTCAATATCTAATTCTTGGGATTTTCCTTTTAAAGAACTTCCTCGTAACTCCTCATCCCGTGGTATTACCTCTGCGTATCAGGTGTTAGTTAACTGTAAATATTCCCCCTCACTGACTCTAGCCCCTCAGGTAATACAGGCTCTATGCTTTTACTAATATTTTCTACTTATGGGGAACGTTTTGTATATCCACTGTTTGTTGCGTATGATCTTCTTGTGATCTTATTGCGTATGATCCTCAAAATATAACTATTAAAATTATATTTATCATAATTAACTGTAACAAAATATTGTATAAGAAGCTTTGATGCCGGTAGGATATAAATAGTAGAAATCCCCAGCATGCAGGTTTGTGCAAATTCCCAGCCGATACCGGGGACAATTGGAATGGGTAGGTTACGTAATTAAAAATGCCATTTCAAAATCTAATGTCATCAAAGCAATATACAGGTTATAAGTATTGATATTTATAGCAGAGATGGAAAAGTAAAATCGCCAGTCTACCTCCATTTTAGAGCTGAATGACCGTAGTTATCTCTCTTAATAATCTTATTATATATATTACACCCTATTTTTTTTTTTCTGCAAACGTCCTTTTGAATGCCCGCGTTCATCTGTGTATTGCTGCCGTGATTGGACTGGGAAAAATTTAACTGCCCTGTGACTGGATGCGGGTCCAATCTAGTTTTGATTTTCTGACAAAATCTATATTTTATAAAGTGATTATCATAGTTAGGTTTGGATGATAATCTCAGTATCGGCGTTAAACTGTCATTCAAAACTTGCTAATGAATTGTATGAGTTAAAATATGTGATGAATCTGCGAATGAAAGGGAATATAAACGTTCTTTATTAAAACAACCTACTATTTTAAAAGGCCGTTTTCATCTTCACTGTACCGAGGATTATAATATCTTATTTTATAATATGCCAAGAGGTCTTAGGTTATTGTCTTGGATATTAAAGAGTATTGTTTTTTTTATATAAGAGATATTGGGATATTGCCAATGGGTGCTAATGAGTATTTTAGTGCAAAGTACATATGTTCATAATGATATTTATGAACTATAAATATTTTGTTGCACGGCTTAGATTTGTTTATATTATAAAAAGCAAACGGTGTTTGTTATAATAAAGTCATAATCATATAATGAGTATGCTATAGTTTTAGCTTTGTTTGTGATTGTCCATAATAGCTTTACTTATGACCATAGAATAAGCATGATATAGCTTAGATTCTTTTATGTTATGAAAAGTAAGTGGTGTTTATTATGATGAAATCCGCTATATGATCATATATTGAGTATGCTATAGCTTTAGATTTGTTTAGGATAAGCATATCATAACTCCATGATTGTATATAATATATTTGGGATAATGAGATAACAATATCTATCGTCTGCTGGGTTCTCGAACTCTGAAATTGATTTAGTAAAATAGCTTATTTCCAGCATTATTATTATTTCTAGCATTATTATACACGACCAGCAGCCCCAGCGGCATAACTAGCTATTAAAAATAACCTGCTGCCGAGGGAAGGGTAGGTTTATGTGGAAATAGTTTTACTACTTTTGAATCACTAGGGTTGTCAGCCAATTGCTCACTCACGGTGTTCGGCCTGTGTGATTTGTCCACTTTTAACTATATATTTACTTAGATTCCGAGAGTTATTCATTTTTCAGTTCTCTGTGATTTCATGTTAAATTTCACTCGTAGAATCAGAGATTTAAGTTATTTTCGGTAATGACAGAAAAGTCTGCTGCTATATTAAAAGGGTTTGTCAATCCGGCCCAGAAGAAATTGGAAAAAGAAACTTCAAACTTAATTGTTCTTTCAGTATTGTGAGATTTAATATAGGATACAGTAAAGTATTTCTAAGATTTCTGAGATGAAGCGTTACAGTTTTGATCTTTAAAAATTGTACTTTACAATATATTTAAATTTTGATTATATTCTACAAACTTTTGTAATAAGATTGTTTACTTTATTTTCAAAAGAACCAATTTATGGAATATTCCCACGCCAAATGTGTAAAGTAATCACATAATCACAACAAAAACATGTGACATTTCACGTGCATCATCGCCTCCTTGAGCATAATTGTCTTCATGCTTTGGTTGCCGCAGTCGTTAGGTTAGTTTTCAAAAATTTGTATAAGGTTTAAAAGGGTAGAGGGAAGATGTGCCCGGCATTGATATACATTTCGAGATAGGGATCCCATTAATTGTATAACTACAAAGAGTTGTTCCAAAATTTTGGGTCAAGGTCCTTTAAAATGAAACTACGAAATGTGAGTGTAGGAGAAGACCAATCACCTTGAGTCATCCACACTTCTTTGGTTGGTATCATAATACACCGACTCCATGTAGGTTGGG
>LPNX010350017.1:51669-117145 GCA_001517045.1 Pseudotsuga menziesii | reverse complement strand
ACTGATGATTGAATGGAGATATTATTATGAATGTATGTTTTCAAAGTACTAATCTGCAGGACACACGGACTATGTAATAAATGGATACTTTATATGAAGTATGGTATCGTACCTATTTCTGCAGAAGAGCCTTGATTACCAAAATTGATGATATGATAACACAGACCAATAATCTCGATAGCAGCAAAGTATGTTTTGATAGGGTATATAGACCCCCGGGATGTTGAGAGGGATGGATGTGTTCCACCCTATGTTTTTATGATACCCGAGGTCGTGGGAGGGAAGTGCTGAGACACGCTCCCCATGTTGTTGTGATGACGACGGTCGGGTACCCGAGGTCGTGGGAGGGCCGTACTGAGACACACTCCCCATGTTGTTGTGATGACGACGGTCGGATGCCTGCTAGGAGAGGTTAGGTCCGCTGTTCAGCCGACGCTATCGCTCTCAGGTTCTTATGTGGTCAGATCGGTGAAACCGACATCCACTTTATACTAGCAGAGGAAGGATAGGGAGGATGCGGACATAGGTTAGGATGGGTGGACATTTTAGTTATTATGGTTGAAGGTTGGACAATTATGATACCGGACTAGTGATGGTAGGTACCAATCTTAACTGACTAATTATAAAAACATAATTGTTAAATAAATGTCACAAGAAATCCTATTATATCTGTATATGGGTCATGTTGCGTGAAATATTATTTGTATCAGTTAGAATTTAGGGGTTTTTGTTATAGTACATGTGCAGCCTGTGCATGTACTGGCCATGCATGCACACCTCACACATGCACGCTAGTATGAAATATTTAAATAGTTGGATAGGTTAACTAAGTAATTGTGAATTGCTTTGAACCTATAAATGTACCTTGAATTGTTTTAAACCTATAAAAGTACCTTGTATCACTATTTTGACCATAACTTCAGGACGAAGTTTCGTGAAAAATACCTTGTATCACTATTTTAACCATAACTTCGGGACGAAGTTTCCTGAAGGGTGGGTGTATGTAATGCCCCATATTAACGTTAATTAAAGTTTATTAGTAAATACTTTTATTAAACTAAACTTATACCATATTAATGTTAAATTAAAGTTTATTAGTAAATACTTTTATTAAATTAAACTTATACTATATTAATGATTAAAGTTTATTAGTAAATACTTTTATTAAATTAAAACTAATTATTTTACCGACTTTACAATTGCGTAAAACATTAAAATTGGTAATGTATGACATTTTTGACACGTACAAGTCAAGATAAATACATTACACATGTCAGACCTATCGGAACGGCACTACCCATGATAAAATAAAATAATAATGAAAGAGGCGTTGGAAGGAGGTATAAGGAGGGGGATTTTGGGGATTTCGGGGAGGTGGTGAGGAGGTTGGATTTATTTTGGGGAAAATTGGACTCTGCATGAGGAAAACGAAGAAGAAAAATACTTGAGGAGGGGGACAACTCAAGGATGAGAGTATCTGTAAATGACTGAGACTGAGAAGATAAAGAATGGAGAGGAAGTTGCTCTCGGTATTATTGGTCTGTGGGCTCCGGGGCTAGGAAACCCGTGGGTTTCCTAGGGCCAGCACATGATGAGAGCTGGTCGGCAGGGAGGCACATCATTTTGTTGATTAAGGCTCGGAACAGAAATCTGGAAGAAGAAGGAACCAGGTTTACAGCAAACGGTTGGATCTACCACAATCTATTTCTAGGTATTTAAATTTCAGGTATGTAGATATTAAACTCATGCATGCTATTATGGTCTAATTTATGAAAAATTCATAAAGTTATCAACATGTACAGTTCGAAATTTTTACTTGAATATGTTTACAATTCATACTTGTACTTACATATGTCTATAAAATTTATAGAACAGACCTGGATATAAATCTGTAATGCAATCTAAAATGTTTTGATAGAGAACATTAAAGAGAATTGGACACAGTGCTCTAACCATTAGGTAGAGCACTACAGATAAGCTAATATATATATATACATACTTATTGCACCTAACTAAGTATGAAAATGAATAAGGTGCAATATAATATATTAAGTGATTTAAACATTAAAAGTACTAAAGATACATTTTGATGCGTATTAAACGGAGTGGTACAAAGAATGTTAGCGATAAACGACTGGTACAAAATGGCCAATTGTTGGACTAATAATAGGAACCTACTCATTATGGGATAATTATTTATTTAATTATCCCATAAAGAAACTCGTCATCATGATCCTGAAATGTATCCCTTTTCCATTAGACCTTCATCAATATTGAATATAAGAACAAGAGAGGTTAAGCTCAGTAAATGACCGTGCTTTACATCATCATCATCCCGAGGGTGTTTTACAACTATTGTCAGTGAAACGTTTTATGTAAACCTAGGGTCCACTCACCAAAATGTTTTAATTTAATTATTTCATATTATTAAAATGTTTTAAATTGATTATTTAAAACTATTTAAAATAAATAAATAAATAAATTTTTGAAAATATTAAACTATTATAACTTGATTAGGAATTACTAAAATGGTTAATTTAATTATTTGAAACAACTTAAATGTTTTTAAGTTGATTATTGAAATTATTATAATATTATTTACATTTAAACTATTTAAATCTTAGACAAGAGTATGTAATGCCCCATATTAACGTTAATTAAAGTTTATTAGTAAATACTTTTATTAAACTAAACTTATACCATATTAATGTTAAATTAAAGTTTATTAGTAAATAATTTTATTAAATTAAACTTATACTATATTAATGATTAAAGTTTATTAGTAAATACTTTTATTAAATTAAAACTAATTATTTTACCGACTTTACAATTGCGTAAAACATTAAAATTGGTAATGTATGACATTTTTGACACGTACAAGTCAAGATAAATACATTACACATGTCAGACCTATCGGAACGGCACTACCCATGATAAAATAAAATAATAATGAAAGAGGCGTTGGAAGGAGGTATAAGGAGGGGGATTTTGGGGATTTCGGGGAGGTGGTGAGGAGGTTGGATTTATTTTGGGGAAAATTGGACTCTGCATGAGGAAAACGAAGAAGAAAAATACTTGAGGAGGGGGACAACTCAAGGATGAGAGTATCTGTAAATGACTGAGACTGAGAAGATAAAGAATGGAGAGGAAGCTTCTCTCGGTATTATTGGTCTGTGGGCTCGGGGGCTAGGAAACCCATGGGTTTCCTAGGGCCAGCACATGATGAGAGCTGGTCGGCAAGGAGGCACATCATTTTGTTGATTAAGGCTCGGAACGGAAAGCTAGAAGAAGAAGGAACCAGCTTTACAACAAACTGTTGGATCTACCACAATCTATTTCTAGGTATTTAAATTTCAGGTATGTAGATATTAAACTCATGCATGCTATTATGGTCTAATTTATGAAAAATTCATAAGGTTATCAACATGTACAGTTCGAAATTTTTACTTGAATATGTTTACAGTTCATACTTGTACTTACATATGTCTATAAAATTTATAGAACAGACCTGGATATAAATCTGTAATGCAATCTAAAATGTTTTGATAGAGAACATTAAAGAGAATTGGACACAGTGCTCTAACCGTTAGGTAGAGCACTACAATTAGTCAGGAGACTAAAGAACATTAAGAATGCTAAGGTGCAGGAGGGCTCATGGCAAAAACTATGGGCAGAGATAAAAGAGCGGGATTACGTTGACAAGAAGCCTACTCCAGCTACAGAGAAAATACAACACATTTCCATCATAAACTATTCCAAGGCACCACTCATGGCCAGCTTCGGTGGCACAAAAGAAACAGCCATCAAATTTGTCATAAGCTGGTACCACAATGCCCAGTTTTACTTTGACCGACAGGTCGACATATTTGGTGAAGTTATTTCCAAGCTGAAAGGGTTATCAAACAAAGGAGACCCAGTACCAGTTGGTATAAAAGAAGGACTGGTCAAAGAACTAACCGGGTCACCATCGGGAAAAAAACTCGAAAGGACTAATGATTGGCCACATCACAGCTCAAACACCACAGATTGTAGCCAAAATAATAGCTATAACACTCACCATGGCAGCTCAAGGAAACGAACTCAAACTGGATATGTTAGAAGTCGTCGACACCATTGCGACTGATGGAAAGATATACAGATGGGCTAAATATGTCACCGACATGATTAAAACCATCTGTGAGAAATGCCAAGAGATGGGAGGAATTATCAGGTTCCCATCCCTTATCTTATGGATAGTAATGTTCTATATTTTCCCTGAAGGAAACAAAAATTTTCAAGAACCGACAAAATTCCACATGTGGAGATTCAAAGCATTCTCCCAGAAAGGAACAATGACGAAAATTACCAATGAAAAGGTGTTGTTAGAAAAATGGCTCCAGCAGCTCAAAATCCGCACTACCAGATGGAGGGTGCCTCAAAACATCCGACGAAGTCTACCCAAAAAGGCTCACATTCAGCTAGAGCTCGACCATACTGCGGTGTGGTACATGCAAGGTGCCAAACCAAATGCAAAGGCCCTCGACTATTATCCGTCAGTCAAACAGATATTTCAGGAGTTATCTTGACAAGCTGGAACAAAAGTACCAATACCAGTGAAGGCAAAGGAAACCGACTTCTCGATAGAGGAGTCGTTGACAGACCAAGAGAAGGAGGAGGATTATGAGCTTAATCTCTACATCGGTACCTTTGTGTCGGAGGAGACACCATTCAAAACCACTGGTCGACTAGAAATCAGAATCAAACCTCTGACGATACAAAGGGAAGAAATACATACATAAGAAACACATGCAAAACAGCAGGTAACCAATCCAACTGAAGAAAATCTCATCCCGACTCATACACCATGGGAAGGGATAGAAACTGAGAATCCAGAGTATGTTGTCACCAAAGAGATTATCACCAAATTGTCGAAGGAGATAGCAGCTGCAAGAAAAAGGAAAAGAAAATAGCCACAAGGGAAAGGTAAGCACAAGCTTATTATTCCAGAGTCCTCAGATGATGAGGAGGAACTAGCAGTTATGACCCTCGACATAATACAAGATGCCGAAGCAAACAAAGTGCCAGTCAAAACCCAATTCTAGACATTTGTCGAGGCAGGGGCACTACAAGGCCGATCTAAGAAGGCCAAGATCACACACACATCGACACTTGAAACTGTCGTAGATCTTGTGTCTACACCTCCACCTCTGTCTCCAACAAAAATAACAGAAGAGCTAGTACCAGAACAACTCTCAATAAGCCCACTCGACCTATGCAAAAATGCTATGTCAGAGGTTGTGAAGGAGAAGTTCGACCGAGACAGAGACCTCTAGGCATTTATTGAAAAACTACCTGAGATATTCACGTCGGTGCAAAAACTCTCTACCAAAGCACCTCTGTTTGAAGCTGGTGGATCCCAACAACCTGGCCAAATACTTCAGGGGATAAAAAATTTTGCAACTATGACTTCCACCTTCGAGAGAAATCCCGACAAAGAAGCCAAAGTTGTCCCATGTCGAACCATGACCATCACTCTGACTGAACCTGAACCCCACCTACCAGCCTCTGAACCGACTAGAGGAGAGGAAGAAGAAAATATCAAGGACATAAATCGAGAAATCAACCAGCTCTTCTCCGAATTGGACTCACCACCTCAGACTGACAATCCACCACTTGACCACATTTCCACCAACCCAATCACACTCGACCATTCACCAACCCCATCACCACCACCACCACCACCCCCTGACTCAGAACCCCTAATCCAACCAGCTGCACCAGAACCAACCCCACTGCAACCATCAGCACCAACCACATCCACTGCTAGACCACCTACATCCGAACAACCAGAGGCAGTAGTCATCTCACCACCCCAAATAGAAATACCATCAACCACTGTTGCACAACAAACAAAAAATCCAGACTCGACTTTTGCAGGTACATAGGTGCCAAAACAAGCCGAAGCAGAGAAGCACAAAAAGAAGAAAAATAAGAAGAACCATCATGGACATCCAGCAATGGTCCACATCAATCTAGTTGGGTCGACCACTGCGGTCGATGGAACCAAATTGAGAGATCCAGAGCTAGAACAACTACTAGAAGTGCTAGCATTTGAAGCAAAGACAAGGAACCAGCACAGATGTAAGGAACTAGAAAACAAGGGAAAAGAACAAGTTAAGTTCCTTAACAAGTGCAGGGACCTGGTCCAGTCCATGATACCAGGACCAATAGAGGTCGACACTAACAAACAGCTAAAAAGAGATTATCAGTTGTTTGAAAGCGTGGTGTCGACGCTCCAAGCACAAATTCAAGAAACAAAAGAAGAGCAAAAAGAAGAAACCGTCCGACTACTGATGGAGAAACACATAGCCTTTTTCGTAGCCTACAAAGTGCTGCAAGATCACATGGAGGAGTCTGCCATCACCGAAGAAGTACTGAGAGAATGGCATTCTTACTACAGGCAAGTCTATCAGCACACCAGACAGACCCAACAAGGGATCCAAGCACTCAAGAAGAGGAAAACCACTAACGAAGCACTCAGAAGCACAATTGAGGATCAAATAGTGCTTGAGATGACTAAACTCCAGAATCTTGAGCGGGAAGCACATCAGTGGGTGCATCAAGCCATTGCCAACTTAGAAAAAGTAGACATCATCTGTCCGCAGATGAAACAACTCATGGAGACAGCAGAGAAAAAGGACCAGTTTATGGGTCCCGACATCGAAAGAATAGCTGAACTTTCCATCCAAGAGAAAATGTCGATCTTATCAAATCTGACTACACTCACCATCGACATACAGAAAATATTGCAAAGTTGGACAGATTTCCAACATCATCTAGTAGTGATAGCCCCAGCAATCATCGAAGTCTACGTACAGAAAATACCAACCATCAGACTTCACAGCCCATAAACATCAAGCACAAAATAAATGACTACTTAGACAGACAAGGAAATTTTCGTACCTCCCTGTTTCTTCGAGACGAAGAAACGTTTTATTCATGGGGAAGATGTTGGAGGAGCAAGTCGGCATGCCGACTTAGTCAATTGGCCGACTAAGTCGATCAGCTAACCAACTAGATATTAGATTGGCTACCTAAAGTCGTGTTGGTTCACCGAACCGACAGGTAGTTATTTTGTAACTATTTTGTAATCATATATATTAGGCTATTGATCCAGATGAGAACTCGGTTCAGTTCTCTGTATTGTATGAACCCTCTAATGCTAATATAATCTGTTATTCTATCTACTTGTTCTTGTCTCTTGTCTCTGTTATATATGTATGTTTTAGTATGTATTATTGGTAACCTTATGTGATCTGTGAAATTATAACAAATATTCATAATACCCAAAAAATAGCCACTCTTGTCTTTGGGGTTCTAAATCCCTCCTTTGTCTAATGGAATTCTAGCCCATGCCCTTGAGCCAAAAATCCTGAAATGAGACACATCAAGCTTGTGTCCACTCCAAGATTCAAAAGGAGTAGCTCCATCAAGATTCTTCTGAGGCACCCTATTCTGTATGTTGGATGTAGATTTTATAGCTTCATCCCAAAACTTTGGTGTAAAATTCTTAGACTCCATCATACAAGTAATCATCCCCTTGAGGATTCTATTCTTCTTCTCATCAACACCATTCTCCTGAGGTGTGTAAGAGGTAGAGTGTTGCATTTGGATACCTCCATATTCAAAATAATTAATGAACTCATACTTGACATATTCACCACCATTATCATATCTGAGTATCTTAAGTCTCCTCCCAGACTGGTTCTCAACCAAGGTCTTAAAAACATTGAAGTGGTAAAAAAATTCAGACATGAGTATAAGGAAGTAAACCCAACAGTACCTGGAAAACTCATCTATGAAGGTTAATACATAATTGGATTAACTCACAAATGGCATGAGGGAAGGGACCAACAATGTCACTATGGATGAGCTTAAGAGGTGCAGAGGTTCGTTCATGATGGACTCTCTCATACTTATACTCTAGATGTTTTCCTAGAATGCAATCCTAACAGATTCCTTTGGAAAAATTTATCTTTGGAAACCCTGAAACCATATCTTTTTCACACAAATATTAAAGGCAATTATAGTGTAGATGACCAAATCTCTCATGCCAAAGCTTTCTTTGTTTGTTGGCATGGGTGAGGAGAGCAGAGGGGTTAGAGAAAGGAATGAAGCGTGAGAACCTATAAACTTTTGAACTATGATCCTCAAAACCTTTAACAATGAACCTACCATTCAAAATATCAGATATTTCAACTTCATTGGGAGAGAGAACAACCTTCTTAGGAGACCCAGTGTGGTTCATCTGGTAGACTGACAAGAGATTAGCAGCAAGACCTGGGACATACAAAAAATTATTGAAGGAACCATGGTCAACATGAATGCTACCTTTACCCTTACTTTTAGTTTCTGAGTTATCTCCCAGAAAAAATATTTGGACCCTTCGAATCATCAAGAGATGATAAGGCTTCCTTTGTTGAAACCATGTTCCTAGAATCTCCAAAATCGATGATAAAGGAAGGAGATATTGCAGTGCTTACAGCCAAGGAATGAACTCTCTCCTTATCTTCGAAACTGGATCCTCCTTCCTTCTTGTTTGCACCATCAGGAAGGGAGATGGTGTTCTTCTCTAGGAGTTGAGTCATCATATCTATATACTTATTCATGCAAGCACTCTCAATATGAAATCTCTTACCACAATATGCACACTTGTTACCTTCACCTTTACCTTTCTTCTTCTTGGAGTTTGAGGACTCCTCTTGAGACCAGGACTTGTCTCCTTTTTTATTTGGAGGCTTCTTCACCTTCTTCTTTCCTTTGGAATCAAACTTGGAATCTCAAGTAACCAAAGCTTGATCTTTGGAAGTTTTGATGGTTCCCATCATGAGCAATTTGTCTTGCTACTCACTCAAGGATTCCATGAAATATTCCAATGAAGGAATCTTCTAGTTTCGACCTGTCAACTTGGTGGCATGGAAGGTCGAAACAAATATTGAGTAATCATGGCAAAGCTTCGAAATGATGGCCAAGATTAGTTTTTAATCTTCTTTATCAGTACCACATTGTTTTAGTTGTAAAACCAGTGATTTGAACTTGGAGAAGTAGACTTGTAAGGATTAGAAGCTACTTGGACTCAGTGATATCAACTTGTTCTCCAGTTGATGACCCCTCATATTATCTATCTTCCCAAATAAATCTTGAATTTTCTCCCATACTTCATTTGGAGATGACAATCCATAAAGATGAAATAGAAGGTCTTTGGAAATGCTGAGACATAAGAGACCATATGCCTCATCTCTCCTATTATGCCATTTGATCTTCTCTTCTACTGCATTAGGATCAACTTCAGTTTCCATGGTCACTCTATAGAGGCCTTTACTCATTAGAATCTCCATCCTTGCCTTCCATTCGAAATAGTTGAATGGAGTCAAGATGATTTGTTGAGATTGATCCATTCTTTAGCAACTGTGCCCTTAAACAGACAATATGTGCTCCCAGTGAGTGATGTCGAACCTGCAAAATAAATTAGAAGAGGATAACAATTCAGCTACAAAATCTCTTATACCATGTGGAAATTAATCCCAAGCTTAGATCAATTGAACTCACAAAATTGCTTGAAAATTATTCAAGAAACACTAAAAAAGAGACTGAATATGTTGAATAACATAAATTGTTGTTGATATTAATTTACATCAACCATAATTAAATAGATCAAGGTTGTGCACTATGTAGACACTCCAAGGATTTAAAAGCATTAGTATGTTATTCGAATCAGTAGAAAAGCAGGCTTACTAAACGAGTCAAAATCCCCCATAGGTGCATAAAGCACTTTCCAAACCAGTCAATATGCTCACATATTTGCTGAATGAGTAGGTACAGCTCATAAGTGAAGGAAATTGGACTTTATAATTCTTTTAGATGAGGAAAATAAGGGAGGTGATTTGCTACAAAAACAAGGCAGTCTACCTTAAAACTAGCTTTAGCTTTTCCCTTAAAACTGCAGAAAAGATGGAAACTATAGAAAAAGAAGAACCATGCACTTGCCAATGTGGTAACACTACATAGTTTTCATAATCTTATCTAGTGTTCCAGGAGGCATTTTTGGCAATTTTGACCTCATAAATGGAATTAGGTGCAAACTATCTAGTGTAGGACCTAGGAAAATAATAAAAAAGATTAATTATTTTATCCTAAGTATTGGGATGGGTTTTGATTATTACATAGAAAGCACTGAGAGGGATCAAATATATCGACGTGAAAACCCTTCTTTAACATTTGAACTTTCATACCAACTGTCTAATGCAATGTTTATGGTTTTAATTTATCTAATTTATGTAGTTATATATATGCCATTCTAAATTTTTTAAATATAATTGAACCAAAATGTTACTTTTAATAATATTTTATTTATTTTAAAATGGACATGTGTCAAATCCATGATGAGCATGGAAGGAATTACACATCCCCCTTAATACTGGAATGTAGAATGGATCTCTTCGACACAATTATAGGATTGGTTGAAGGATAGGCGATAGAGGAGTCTTCAACTTCGTAACGTAGAAAAAGAAATGAGAGCTCTGCATGAATTGAGGATATGAGAGTTTGAAATCAAGAAAGATCTCAACAGAGGCATCCACAAAAAATTTCTTTATTTTATCGTTTTCATGTGTAGAGGTATGATTATATGGGTTACCTTAACATTAGTTATTGTTGGTGGGCATCCTGGGAAGAGGATTGACCCCCTTGGATTGTTTCTCTTCTTAACAACTACTTTCATGTTAGAAAATTGATCTATTCGAAGTGTCAATTCCTTCTGTGTCCCAATTATTAACTTTATGGAAGGAGAGAGAGTTAAAATATAGGTGAGGGACTCCTCAATCCATAATTTTATGTGCATCCTTATTGGTAAAAAATGTTGAAGTAGCTGGGAGACCATGGTAAGGACCGGTCCAGATCCCAATCCGTTGCAGATGTCTATTTTCTTACCATTGTAAGAAATGAACTTGTTTGAACAACCCAAGAGTTTTTGCATTTGTTGATCTTTGAATGAGAGTGTTTTTCATTCGTTATTGTTAGGAATTATGAGTAGTTTCTTAGAAAAGAGAAGCTCCTCAACTGAAACTTGTACACCGATAGGAAACCTCCTCGAGAGGGAAAGCTAACCAATACTTTATATTATCCTATTGGTTTTCACCATGCAAAGTATGGAAATATTCATGAGAGAGTTACCCAATCCTTACTTTTCTTTGGTTTTTAAGACATTGAAAACCTTGGCGAGGACACCAAACCACTAAGATCTCTTGATAATAACCAAACCCTATGTTTGTTGCTAATATGTTTAATTTACTTCCTTGTGAAGTATGAGAGGGATGGATTCTCCATAGAATATTTTGATTCCTTACCCTTGTAGATTATATATATATATATTGAATGACCAAATAGTAAGGTGGCCTTTGTCTGGAGATTTAATGGAAAACAAGGTGTTGTCACTACAATTTATACCTTGTTGATTAATTAAAATTACATTGCAGAAAAGAAGGATTACATATGGTAAAGGGATATATTCATCTCCTTTTGTGTGTGTGTGTGTGTGTGTGTGTGTGTTCCTTTCCTTGTGTTAAAACAAGTGGATAAATTCCATTTATCTGAATCCTTAAAAATATTTTAGTGCATTAATAAGTATGAGGGTCAAGTACGCCATCTATGAAAGATGACCAATAACTCTAAACTATCCTCTTTTAATGGGATTAGTCCAAGATCTCCTTACCATAGTGTGATTTAGTTACTTTTGGATACCAAACTCGTTGTTAAGATTTGAATGTGTTTAAAGAAGCCGATTAATGTTTAGTTGTGAAAAGAAGATAATATTCAAACATTTATTTTAGCCTCAGCAGAGAGTTCAGAATTATGGCCAGGTTGAATGTTACGTTGACTCTATCACCTGAATGGATTCGTGCCAAACTCAGGGTGACCTATTGGCAAGAAAACATATGCCGGACATAGAGCCGCTTGGTTGGGAGGAAAGTCATAATCAAGTCTCGAGTCACTCTAGGTTCAATAAGTCATTATAAATATTTCTTTATATTGTCATATAGCATTGTAAAGAGGTGTGAAATTATTACTAAGCATATATTTTTACCTTTTTGATATAAGTATACATTGGAATGATTATTCTTCTCTTATGTTAACTTAGCTAAGTGAATTTAAGGCTTAAGACATCTTTTAATATGATTAAGCGATTTTAAAGAATAAGATAAGTGGTTTGAGTATCATTATCTTCGGACTCTAGTTTGAACTTTATGCTTAGGAATATTCTTACAATTGAAGGAAGTTGATATGGTTATTTGAAAAAAAAGATTATATTGATGCTTCACATAATGGTTACATTAAAATGAGTATAGTGAATTACAATATGTGGTTGTGTAGTTAGTGCAAGGAGTTATTATAGTAATTGAGTGATCATGCTCCAAAATGATTAAGTTCCTCCATTTGTGCAAGTAGATGCATTGCTTGGTTTTTATGATTCAAATGACTAAATGACTAGTATGGTTATGGACATTAGTATTCATTGTTAATCTTCAAAAGATATGCATAACCTTATATTTAAAATAAGTGATAGAGGACTTTAAGTACTCTAATTATATAAATAAGTCCATAATTTTTAATAGACTTACATAAGTATCACTCTCTAATAAATGCATGAAGAATTGAGGAGAGACCACTTAAGAATCATGCATTTAATGACTCATCTCCTTTACATGAGTATGTTGATTCCTAAATTTTTGACTCCTTATTTATAAAGAGAATAGAAATTTTGTTGGGTGCAATTAACTACATGTGAATTATGGTTGACTGAGAATTTTGATAAGAATATGAAGTAAGTTGTTCTTACTTGATTAGATTGGATTAAAGGGGCATTGTTTATACAAGAAAGTTACTTGCTATAAAGTAACTTTCTTGTTAAGGTAATTCTTACTTATTTCATAAAAGTGAGTCAATCAACTTATATCATACAAAAATGAGCTTACAACACAAATCCAAAGGAGGGAAAAAATACTCATTACAACTTAACAACCTCTTCCAGCCTCCACCTACCATGTGGCATATTTGTTACCATTTTGACATTTTATGCATTTCTTCAAACAAACATAACACTATTATCAATACTCCATGTTCAATGTTTTTTTCTATTTAAACTAATTATTTTTCCGAGTTCTTTCCATCTAAATAATCAATTTCTATGTTTGGAGCCATATTACTTTCATATTTTAATATGATTAATCTAAGTGATATTATTCTTACTAGTTCAATACTTCTCATGGAAATTCATATGGATGATTTACTCTGAAGTAAGAGACTTTACCATGTTTCATTGGAATTATATATTGTCAAAATCTTCAACTATTAAAGAGAACCAAACGGGACAATAAAAATGATGAAGCACATGTATTAATAGAGATGTCAATCTCTAGTTATTTACAATTTCACTTTTAAGGATGACCCCAAATTCATCTTGTCAAATGCTTTAACTCTTCTTATCATGGACATGTTCTTTTTGCTTCATCTTTTATTTCAATGCATCATCTACTTCTTCGAATAATAAGTGGCTTACTAATGCAGCATCTTATCATATGGCTAAGGATAAACAAATATTTATGCTCTTAATGAATGTCATAGAAAACAAATTTATCCCTAAGTGTTCTACGGTCTAGAACATTTCAACTAGATGATGGTCATTTTAATGATGTATATGTGATCCAAATTTTTATTGCAACCTTTTATCAATGTATCAATTAACTCATTTAGGTATGAAAAGATTATAGAATTTTCACCTCATCAAGTTGTAATCAATGATTTAAAGGATCCCAAGCATAGCTTAATATCTAGAATTATTGAAGATATTACCAAGTTATATAGATTTGAAAATTTTGGGTCATCATCTCTTCCCTCGGTTGTTATTGCTCGGTTGTTATGCCATGATAAATATTTGATATGAACATTGACCTTTTAAACTATTTCTCATTGCAATACTTATTATATAAGCATAATATGGTGATTGACCTTCCTTTGATTTCTTTTATATATTGTTTTTATTGCCATTTTTTCTCAACAAACATCATCGCGTTAATTTTGACGCATTCATCTTAACATGCATCAA
Organism: Pseudotsuga menziesii; assembly: GCA_001517045.1. NCBI lineage: Eukaryota > Viridiplantae > Streptophyta > Pinopsida > Pinales > Pinaceae > Pseudotsuga > Pseudotsuga menziesii. The sequence goes on along the minus strand of LPNX010350017.1, from coordinate 103,005 downwards.
CCCTCTCACAACTTGTTCATAGTGATTTGTGTGGTCCACCTTAGTTTGTTTCTTTTTCTAGGTTCAAGTACTCCTTAAACTTCATTGAGAACTTCTCCAAATACACTTAGATTTATTTCTTAAAACTTAAGAGTAACATTTTTGACATGATTTTGGCCTAAAAAGTTCTTGTAGAAAATCAATGTAGAGATTCACTTCAAAATTTAAGAATCAATATTGGTTAACAACAAATCAACAACATACTACACTGGTCAGAGAATTTAGATGAAATAATATATCGTTTCATACACAGCACAAAAAAATGGTGTTGTTCAGATAAATAATCACACATAATTAAAAATAAATGGAAAATTGTAATGATCCAATCTAAAGGATTAGAACCTCATTCTTAAGTGGAAGGCATTAATTGTGTCAACTACATAATTAATAACACTCCCACAAAGACTTTAAGCGATGTAATATAGGAAGAAGCATGAAGTAACATTAAACAATATGTAAGCCACTTTTGTGTGTTTGGTAGTGGATCATGGACTCACATTCATGATGAGAAAATGGAAGCATCATTACAACTAACTAACTAACTAAAGAATTTTCATTTCAAATAAAATACATTTATCAAATAACATAATTGCAATTAACTATATTATAAGTATAGCATAGCTAAAACGTCAACCCTTATAAGTATAACCCTTATACTTTAATGTATAACTATAAACCCTAACCCTTATTTCTTAATCGATAATGTTAAACCCTTATAAAAAAATCATCATAACCAGAATCTTAATCCCTAAAATTCAACCTTGAATATTAATAAGAAAGTTTACCCCATGATTGACCCTAAATGAACTAAATAATTGTGGAGTAATATGTTTTTTTTTAACAGAAACCTTGAAGATATTATATTAATTAAAAAGTTGTGGCTAGCCAGGAATACAAAAAAAGGGGAGGTCTGAGACCTGCTAAGAGTGTTGTAGAAGCCAAAATTACATAATTGTTTGAGCAAATTACTAAATTTCTAAACTTGCAGCTATGCCATATAAAACTTCTAAAGCCCTTCGATGGGTAGATACAGACATGTACACCTAGAAAAAAATAACAAAAAAATAGAGTACCCATTTAAACAAAATTACTCTTGCTGCTTCCCTTTTGTGTCTTTAACAGGTTGCATCACCGATGCTTCCTCCATTGATTGATCTCTGTAAGGGTAGTCATGAATGTGGTTGATTTGATTCATATTGAATCACTTTTGCAGGTCATCCTTCATATAACCTATTGTACCCATTAAATCATACATATCTTGGTGATTTTCTTCAATCCGGGTGTCTTAGTTTTCTATCTCATGATCCATCCAATCCATTGTTCTACTGCATTTAGTTATGCTTCTGTTCACTATATCATAGAGCCATCTGAGATTTTTCTTAATTTCCTTGAGATAATTCTGAATGTCCTCAAGAGTAACTTCCTTGTCAGCCATTTCTTTACGAGATGAAGACAGAGCTGAGGACGCGACTTGGTCTATTGTTTGAGACAAGAAAATTGAACCTGTGATGTCGAGGGCCTCCAAAAAAAAGGGATTCTAGACCTTCGATGGGAAAGTATGTGCTAAACTAATTCTCTACACTGAAAGGAGGGTTGAAAAATGTACCAATATTCCTAAAAGAAGCTTGAGACAACCTATGTATAGATGAAAGCTCTTTATCTCTGCTAGAATTCCCTTCTTCTGTATCGCAAGAACCTGCTACTACTATTTCTTCTTCATTTACAAGGTAAACCTTCTCTGAATTGACATGACTACTACCATATCTCAATGGAGCGAGATTGAAAAGAGCATTGGGAGAGGAATGAACATCGGGAGGCTTCATTAGGAAGATGAACTGGCCTTGTGTAAGAGTTCCAATCATTCTGCTCGGTACAGGATTCACATTTAACTCATTCACATGGTCTTGGCTTTGTCAAATGTGGACCGGCTGCCAAAATGCCTGCTGGCTGGCAGAATGACGAAAAATAGTGGTTGGATTCTTTTCACAAGGTTTCATGTCTCCTTTACATGTCAAATGGAAGATGAGGATGGTACTGGCGCTGGGGTGAGGCCCCCTTGCATCCTTTTATTATTAACATTTTTAGGAGACATAAAAAAATTTGTTTATGATGCCCTTCATCTTACTTGTTCCAATTTTGAGCTTGGCACCTTGATTTGCCAACTTATCCGCCTTCAAAAATGTGGACCGGCTGGAAGAATGACAGAAAATAGTGGTTGGATTCTTTTCACAAGGTTTCACGTCTTCTTTATGTGTCAAATGGAAGATGAGGATGGTGCTGGCGTTGGGGTGAGGCCCCCCTTGCATCCTTTTATTATTAACATTTTTAGGGGACATTACAAAAATTGTTTATGATGCCCTTCACCTTGCTTGTTCCAATTTTGAGCTTGGCACCTTGATTAGCCAACTTATCCGCCTTTGAATTGTGCCCTCGGAGGATGTAGAAATATGAGACTTGTGTTGTAGCAACGACTTGACGAATATGGTCGTGTATTATTTTTATTTTGACAACTCCTTTATTGAATCCATTATTAATTTTGTGAATAAATTTCTTGGAATCTCCTAGAATAGTGATTTCGGAGATGTTGAGTTGCTTTACAAGATTCAATCCGAAGTAAAGCGTAAGCCATTCAGCCTCATTGTTGTTTTTTCGACCAAGACCCCAGGCGTAAGACCAAATTGTATTTCATTCGGGATCAAAGATGGCCCCACCTATTATCCCAGGGTTTCCTTTCGAGGCTCCATCAAAAAAAGGATGCAATTATTTAGCCTTGCCCACCAGAGAGAGAATTCCTATGGATTTTTCCTAATTTCCCAAGGGTGAAGAATAGACCGAACTTTGTTTTGAAGGGAGTTCTGAGGTAAAAATTCTTGACACCAAATGAGTTCTTCTGCATTAAGGTCCTCAGAAATGGGGAGGATCACTTGTTTAGAGTTTATCTTTTCTCTAATCATATTATTTTCTTTAAAGGCGATACATTGAGGGTTGGCCTTTTTGTTATCAAAGACAAGCCTATTCCTGGCTATCCATATTCTCCAACAAACATTTTTGAGAGTTGTGTTCCAAAGTCTTCCTGTGATATTTTTCTTTCCTATTTTCCCTGGGTAACAAGCTTTCTAGTTTGCGACCATGGTAGAAAGAATTTCTAGAAGAATAAAATTCTTGCCAATAGGACCAAGGAAAAGATTCCACACTTGTTTAGTGGAGGGACACTTTGATAACAGATGTTGAGATGATTCTTCCTGCTCGAGACAAAGAGAGCATCTAGAAGGCCAATGGATCCCATGTTTTCTTAGATTATCAACTGGGAGGAGATTTTTTTTTACCTGGAGCCAAAATAAGGAGTTTATCTTGGGAATTCTATCTGAATTCCAGACCAATTTCTTTCATGAGGCCAATTTCTGTTATTTTGCATATTTTGATATCCTTCTTTTACTGTGTAAGTCCCATTTTTACCCCACCCTTTGGAATATTTTTCCCTAAGATTGAGGGGCGCAATGTCGTGAAGGAAAGGAGAAAAAACATCATAGCCTGAGAGGAGATGGGATGGGGGAGAAAAAAATTTCCATCCTTTCTAGACACCCTTAGACCCCCATATGGAGAAATCTTTGAGTTTAACGAAACCAAGGTCATCCAGCCACTTTCGTAGAGGGAGAATATTATCTTGCGAATAAAAGGGTGGTATTCCCAAGATGGAGGCTATCCATACATTAATTTTGCTTCTGTTCCTGAGAATCCAATACAAATTCTCCTTAATTAGACCTACAAAGTTTGTACAAAGGTTCCAAATGGTGGTACTTTTACCCGCCCAAGGGGAGTCTAAGAATTTAGACTTTTTTGTTTTGATATATTTTTTTCTTATTGCCTCTATCCACCATTATTTTCCTCCCAAGATCATCATCCAGACCAATTTTTCTCCAAGGGAACTGTTCATTTTCCCTAGATCCCTAATTCCAAGTCCTCCATTGCATTTCTCCTCCAAGACTGCTTCCCATTTTACCAAATTGAAATTTCTCCCCTGAGTCTTTCCTCCTTGCCATAGCAAATTTTTATTTCCATGCCGAAGGTATTAATTACTACTTTAGGAGCAAGAAAAATAACACAAGAAAAAATGGGATAGGAGGAGAGAACCGACTTTATGAGGACCACCTTGCCTGCTAGATTAAGCCAAGAGTTGTTCCAAACCTGTATTTTCTTTTTTAAATTCTGGATTAGGGGGGGTGAAACAAAGATAGTGATTTTCTTGTTAATAATAGGTACTCCCAAGTAAATAAAGGAGGACCATTGGAGTTTCACCTAGATTCCCAGTATGTTTTCTTTTTCTTGAAGGGAGTTAGGATTGTTGTTCCAACCATAAAGCCAAGACTTATTAACATTGGTTTGACTACCATAAGCTTTTAAGAAGATATCCAAGGTGGATTTGAATTGCCTAGAAATTTGGGTGGAAGCACTGCCCAAAATAATAGTATCATCTACAAATTGTGCATGGTTGATCTGCACTCCCCTTGCAATATTGACACCTGGTAAGCTCCCTTCCATTCTAAACCTATTTAGCTTCTTGCTAAGAGAATTTGCGACAAGGATGTAAAGAAAGGGGGACATTGGACAACCTTGTCTCATTCCTTGACGATATTGGAAGAAGGATGTTGGGTTTCCATTAATAAGAGGAGCAATCTAAGGCTCATTAATACAAGCCTTAACCCATCTTATGAAGGCTTCAAGAAAACCATAACTTTTCATGACCAGAAATATATAGGAATGTCTTATTCTATCAAAAGCATTTGCAAGGTCTAGTTTGATTTCCATACCTACCTCTTTACGCGTCTAACTTGAATGGATCGCTTCCTGAACCATCAAGATGTTATCATAAATATTCCTGCCCGCTATGAAGCCTCCTTGATTTTCAGAGATAAAGAGCAGAATTAATTTCTTTATTTTGTTGGAGATGACTTTGGAAAGAATTTTGTAGGAGGAATTGCATAGATAAATAGGCCTGTATCTTTTGATAGAGGTCGGATTCTTCTCTTTGGGTATTAAAGCTAGAAAGGTGGAGTTGGTAGCTCCTCCAATCCTGTATATAGATTTTGACCAAATTATCATTTTGATGGGGTCTTTTTTAATTATGTGCCAGCAACTTCTATAGAAACTGATAGAAAACCCGTCTGATCCTAGAGACTTGTTTGGATGTAGCATCCATACAAATTTGCAAAATTCTTCGGAGGAAATAGGCCGAGTAAGGGCTTCTAAATTATCCTTCAGTAGTTGAGGAATTGCATTGCTAAGGGAAAGCAGGTCCTCCTCTAAAACAATTGCTTCACTTGTATGTAAATCTTCAAAATGCTCTTTTATCTCCGTTTTGATTTGCTCAGGGTCACTTATTTTTTCTCCATTATCTTTTGTGATTTATTTGATGGTGTTCCTCCTATTTCGTTCTTTGCATTGATAATGGAAAAGTTTGGAGTTATGGTATTCAGCTTTCAACCATAGGCACCTTGATTTTAGGCAAAGTTCAGATTCTTCCTTTCTTTGAATAACCATAATTTTTTTATCTATTTCTTTTTTCCTTTAGTAGCATTTCTTTGGTTACCTCATTCTTCTACATTTCCTCCTAACTTCCTTCTAGAGTCTTAAGTAAGGATATTTTTTCTTGCCCTGGATGGAAACGACCTTCCAACCAACCTTTAAGTTCCTTTTTAAAATTTGATAGTTTATGTTCCCATATATAGCTAGGAAAGCCATAAAAAAATTTTGGCTAGGCTTGAGAGACGACTTCCATAAATATTGGCTCAGAAATCCAAACTGGGGATAATTTAAAGGGTTAGGGTCCCAATTTTCCGATAGGCTCGAGAGAGAACAAGATTGACTTGTCGTATGAAACAACGGAAGATAAAAGTCTTGAAGCTGACATAAAAGGCTTTTCGAGGATAGATGAACTTACCCAAATTCTATCCAGCCTTGCTGCAATGTGTCCTGGCCCACTGCGCTTATTGTTCCAAGTGTATTTTCCTTTCCTTTGTTTTATGTCTACCAGTCTCCAGGATTTTATAATATCTTCTAACCTTTCCCCAAAGGGATCTCTCACTTTATATCCTCCTTTTTTTTCCTCCAGGGAAGTGGTGACCTTGAAGTCACCAACTAAGATGCATGAAAAATGCATCTTCCCATGCCTCTGTAATTCCAAATGCTGCCAGAAATCCTTCTTGGCTCTGTGCAATGTAGGGCCAAAGATATTTCCTATATAAAATATTTCATGACTGTCAAGCCATTCTAATTCGATGAACAACCAATGCCTATTTTCTACTGCTGAAATAAATTTAAAAAGACTCTTGTCCCACCAAGTTAGCATACCTCCAGAGGCTCCATGCACACTAACTGCTTTCCCTTCTCCATTCTTCCAAAACTTTCTTAAAATGGCCAGACTGTCTTTCTCTTGCATTTTTGTCTCCTGGATTGTGAGGATGGTTATTTTTCCTGAGAATTTGAATCTTCTAATTGCTTCTACCTTTTGGTTTCCTCTGAGATCTCTACAATTCCAAGAGACTAGCTTCATTATTTCATGGTTGTTGATGGCACTTCTCTATCCTTTTTCCCTTCTAGATGATCTCCTATTTGCTTGTCTAATAAGTAGGATTTTACCAGGTGATCTAGATTCGACTGCTTTCCTGTCGCCTTTTCCCTTGTTGTCTATTGCTCCCTGTGTAATTTATTCGGTTTCCTGCCTTTTTTATTAATGGCTCTATTTCTTCCTCTTTTCTTTCTGAAGTGTCATCCATCTGGGCCTTGGCTCTAGATCTCGGAATTGAACCTCCTAATTTCTAGTAAGACTCTAGCCTTACTTCAACAAACGGTTGCGACCGAAGTGGTGGTTCGTAGGCATGAGCAATCTCTTCCATGACTAGTTTGTTTTCCTTATTCTCCTGAAGTTTATTTTCCTTGTCTATTATGATGATTTCTGGGTGTTCTTGATCTTCTAATAACAAAAAATGAAATCTATTTCTGAAGCTTTCTTCCTTTTTGCAGGTGAGTTTGCTCGACCTGTGCTTTCTTTCTTCCCTTTTTTCCTGTTGACTTCATTCCATTCCTCTCTTGGAATTTCTCCTTCTTCTAATTGGATTTTTTTTACACGACATTGCGAAATGACCATATTCATGACATACCTTGCACTTGAAGGGAATTCACTCGTAGTATACGGTTTGTAGGTGGCTCCAGCCTTCCATATTGAGATTGATTGCCTCTAGCAAGCATTTTTTCAGATATATTTCTACACAAATTCTGGCATAGGAAAACATTGGGAGTTTTGGCTCTGATTTGTCTATGTATTTCCCTAGGGATTTCCCAATAGCTTTTAGATCTTCATCATTCCAGCAGTGTAGCAGGAGATGAGGAAACTTAACCAGACATGAGCTGAAGATGGGATATCATTTTCCAGATCGAAGGATAGATCCCATTTATTGAGATACATTCCTCTTGGTCCCATGAAATAAAGACCATTTCTGAATATTAAATCTCTATCTTCTTTTTTTTCAAACAAGAAGACAAAAAACCCTCTTCTACATAAGTTTTGTTGGACTTCTCCTTGGATCAGTGGTCACCTGTTTTTGTTCATCCAAATTTCGATTGAACGAGGGGAGGGCCAAAGACCTGTGAAATGAACAACCAAACCTCATTCATGGAGGGCGACGGCTTTGAACTTCGACGCTCGAGAGGAAAGAGTCATGTTTGGGACTTCAACAAGCTTGACAAAATGAGAGTCACTAGGGGCGGGCTTGGCTGGTGGATGCGAGGCCACGATCCTGTGGAAACCATATACCAGGCCAGCACACTGGTCATCTGGCTCATGCGGATCCATGGCGAGCAGGGTCGACGACGCTGAAGCAACAGAAGAGGGTTGCAGATGAAATCCTAGCAGAGATGGAGTAATATGTTGTTATGTTTCTCTAAATGAATTGTTGTTTTTTTTTTTTTACTAAAACGGTTATAGGCCTTTTTTATTTATCATCTGGCTAAACAGCTATCAGTAGCTTTACATCCAGTGATTCTGGTCCAACATAAGCATAATTTCTAGATACAGGCGTATATATATATTGCACCTTGTACAAAAGTTCTGGAGTATGCGAAACAGACATAAGATTCTTAATAGAATATACATAATAAGTGAAACTAGAATTGGAGAGAATAAACTGAGTAGATAGGATGGAGTTCATTAATGTTCTGTTTTTTGAGTCTTTCCATTCTCCTTTAGCATTACTTCTACCTTTTTTTCCAGCTCTGCCAGGCGGTTTCCAATTCCACCTGCAGCATTTGCCAAATCCTTCATGCTTGTCAACTTGTCTTTGAATATTTCCTCCCTCAGCTCTTTGAGTTCTTGATTCATGCACTCCCATCGTCTGGCTCCGATATTTTGCAATCTGGACTGCTTGTTCTCCACCTTGTGGACTGCAGCCTTCAGATCGTCCAAGTCGGCCTGAATTTGAAATAGGTGAGCTTCTAAAGTGGAGGAAGAGCTTGCTGCCATTGCTCGGCCCGATCTGCTCCCCTCCAGTTCCCCTGCACGTGATCTAAGAATTTCTCAGCGTATCCTTCAGCGAATTACAAAGCTGGATGATGTTAGCATTGGGAGAGTGCTTCTTGATATAGGCACGATCTTTTGTTTTCTTCGGAATTTTGAAGAGAATCTCATCTATTACCTGAGATTTACCTTGCTGGAAAGTAGATTTACCTTGCTGGAAATGAGTCTCTCTGGAGGACACCGATTGGAGGCCACTTCCATTGGTTTCAGGCACGGCACTTGGAGAGCAAGGATCATGATATGAGCACTGATCAATATTTGTCTTACCCCTGTACGTTATGTTCCTCGATTGCCTCATTCTGCACATTGACGAAGGAGAATATTTACTTTTTGAAAACGGGTTTCTCATTTTCCTGCCCTGGTCAAGTCTAAAAATTACCTTTCCACTGACACTAGGGGATGGGCACGTGATTATTGATTTCATTAACACAAAGAACTCCCTTTCTCAAGGAGACTCCCATATTAGCTTCATGATCTGTGTTTTGGTTGAGATTCCGGAGGACATGGTAGCACTTTACATCCTCGAAAGCGTTCAACTGAGATATGACTTTCCTGTAGTAGTGGGCCAAATCCATGCTATTAGGGTCCTTCTTCAGATTGAGAGCCTGAATGATGATTCGGGAGTCACCAATAATAATCAGCTTCTTGATGGAGAGCCTTCTAGCCTGATTTAGGCCTTGCCAAATGGCGAGGATTTCAACAGTATTGTTAGTTTTTTTGCCCAACCCCGAAGAGAAGTTGAGGATAATTTTCCCGGAGTAGTCTAGCAGAACTCCTCCACTTCCCGCAGGCCCAGGATTCCCTTTCGAGGCCCCATCCACATGCAGAATGTGCTCATTCAAAGAGGATCTCCATTTTATAAACTCTTGCTCCTCTAACCTGATTTCCCACGGTGCCTGATGCTTCGTAGAGAGCTTGGTTCTGGTAAGAAGAGAGGGGTCTAGCTCTTGGAACCAGCTGTGCTCCTTATTGTCTGGGGTGGCTTCATTAGTGATTTTTGTATTTGAGGCTACCAGATCCCCTATCAAGGCCTTTACTTTGATTGTAACTTGGGCCGGTGTACTTGCTATTTCCCTAAAAATTCTATCATTACGTTCCAGCCACACTTTTTAGCAAAGGATTTTTGGAACCCACATCCAACACATATTTAACAACTTCATCCTGGAGAGGGAAAAGGGGGCTAAGTCGGGCCAGAAGGAAAACAAGGAGGTGATGGAAAGGGGGAGAGTCAGGTTCAGCTGAGCAAGAAGAATGTTCCAGAGTTCTAGAGCAAAGGAACATTGCAGAAACAGATGGGTCGAGTTTTCCTCATTGCTGGCACAGAGAGGGTATCTTGAGGGCCCTTCCCAACCTCTTTTTAAGAGAATGTCCCAGGTAAGAATACTATCATGCAGGAGGGACCAACAAAACAAATCAATTTTGGGAAGAGAGGGATGGAGCCAAAGGTTCCTCCAAACCGAGGGATCTGGGGCAGCCTAAGGGATGGCTTTTAGGGCTGCAGCAGCAGCAGAGTACCGACCAGAAGAGGAGCCCCAACCTCTTTTATCCTTCAGCTTAGAAGAAGTGGGGGAGAGGCCTTGAATGGCATCTAAGAGGGAGCGCGCTTCATTTTCAAGAGCTTGCGGGACAACCCCTAGGTCCCAATTGGTCCAAGAGTCATCCGTGCCCCAGCTTGAAAGGTCCTATAGGGTGAATTTGCTATTTGAGTGAAGCCAGTTTTTTATGTTCTCCATTCCCTCCAAGGCTTTTAAAGGATATTTCCCTAGAATGGAGTCTTCCCAGAACTTGATTTTGAAGCCATTTCCCGGAATCCAAGTGAGGTTGGAAGAGATCATGTCTAGGGACTTAAAACATAGAGAGAGGATTGGAGAGCCTTTCCTAGTCCTTGGGGGGTGACCCAGGCACCATTCTTTGTGACCTCTGAAGTACTTTGTTCTTAGAGCTTTGGAGCTCCAAGTGGTTTTACCCCTTATCATTTTCCAAAGGATCTTTCCTCCCATGGCTAGATTCTGAGTGGCCACATCTCTGATTTGCAGCCCTCCTTCCCATTTTGGAGCTTTGATTTTGTCCCAGCTGACTAAATGCATTTTTCTTCCTTCATTCCTTCCCCCTTCCCAAAGGAATTTTCTCAGAAGATTGTCCATATCTTGCACGATTCCTTTCGGGGATAAAATGAGCGAGGCTTGGTAGACTGGAAGGGAGGTTAGGACAGAGTTGATAAGAACAATTTTACCTGCTTCGTTCAGCCAGGAAGCCCCCCAAGACATTATTTTGCTCTTGAGTTTCTCCATCAGGGGCATCCAAAGGCTCCTTCTGGGAGCAGCTTTCACAAGAGGAATTCCGAGGTATTTTATGGAGTCCCACCTAGAAGTTCCTTCCATTTTTAGCGTCCTAGATATCTCTGTCATTTCAATGGGGGGGAAATTCCAACTATAAATTTTGCTTTTCCTCAAACTGATTTCGCTCCCTGAGGCCTTTGTGTAAGCGTCCAGTTCTTTTTTAAAGGATCTGGCCGTCGTGAGATTAGCCTAGCCCAGGAGAAGGGTATCATCGGCAAATTGAGCATGATTTATTCTCTTCACTCTGGGGGTGATTGTGATCCCCATTAAAGATCACTATTGAAAGCTCTTGTCTAGCTAAAAGCTAAGGACTGAAGCTTGAATGACATAGAGCAGGGGGGACAGGGGGCAGCCCTGCCTTAGACCCCTAGAGGCTTGGAAGAAATTTTTCGGTCTCCCGTTCACCAAGGGGGCGATCCAGGGTCCCGAGATGCAGGCTTTTATCCAGTTGACTAACTGGGGATGGAATCCCAGTTTGTGCATTACAGCAAAAAGAAATTTTAACCGAACTTTATCAAAGGCATTGGCAAGGTCTAGTTTGACTATCATACCTTTCTCTTTCCATTGGCAGCTTGAATGAATTGCCTCTTGGACCAGGATGATGTTGTCCTGAATTTGTCTGCCCTGGATGAAGCCCCCCTGGTTCTCCGGGATGATCCTTGGGAGAATTTTTTTTATTCTGTTTGCAATAAATTTGGTGATGATTTTGTACCCCATGTTGCAGAGCGAGATAGGGCGGAATCTGGAGAAGTTTTGGGCACCTTTTTCTTTAGGAATTAGCACCAGAAAAGAGGAGTTTGTGCTCCCTCCAATTTTGCTGCAATTCTGGGATTTCCTAACCATTTTGACCAGATCCTTCTGGATAATGTCCCAACAGGATGTGTAGAATCTGGTCGTGAACCCATCAGGGCCTGGAGCTTTGTCAGGGTTCATTCTGCAGAGAGCTTTGCTTATCTCCTCAGTCGATATTGGGGCAGTCATCTTGCGATTGTCTTCCTCATTAATTAGCGTGGGGATCTCAGTCAGAGGGTAGCGATCCAGACTAGGTAAAGTATCCATTTCTTCTGTGAATAGATCTTTGTAGAAAGAGTGTGCTGCGAGCTTGATCTCTTCAAAGTTGTTGATAGTTTGGTCCTGGAAATGGATTTCTCTAATGGTGTTGTGGTTCTTCCGAGCTTCTGCCTGCTTATGGAAGAAAGAAGTATTTTTATCCCCATCTTTAAGCCAAAGACAGTGCGCCTTTATTCTCCAGTACTACTCTTCTCTTCTCAACGCGATATGGAGGGCCTTTTGAAGATCGATCTCAGCATTTAGCAGCTCCGGGGTGATCGTGGCTTCCTCCATGAGCAGCTGGTGGCTGCCGAGCTCTCGTTGGGCTTGCATTCTTTCATAGATAGGGGAGGGCTAGATCTTAGCCCAGTTTTTCAGGGCAGCTTTAAGCCTTCTCAACTTCTCTTCCCAAATGAAGAAGGGTGACCCAGAGACGTATTTTTGCCAAATTTTCGAGACCAGTTCATAGAAACCTTCCATGGAGATCCAGAGGGGGCTGAAGCGGAAGGGGATAGGTCCCAGTTTTTCTCCAGAGGTCAAAGAAAGGGAGATAGGCTTATGATCAGAGGTGCAAGCCTGTAGGATTTCAGAGTTTGCAAAGAGACCAAGAGTGAGAAAGGAAGTGTGAACAAGGAAACGATCCAGGCGTGCAGCAATATGGCCCGGGCCCACTCTTTTATTTGTCCAGGTGTATTTACCTTTGCTGGGTTTGATATCCTCCAGATCCCATTCTGTTATGATATATTCTACCCACTCCCGAGATGGGTCTCTTATTGGAGAGCCTCCTTTCTTTTCTGAGAGGGTGAGAGTAACATTCATATCACCAGCGAGCACAATATTGTCATGCCGATTTGCTGTCAGGAACAAGTTCAGCGAATTCCAGTACTCTCTTTTTTCTGAAAGGAGAACTGGAGCATAGATGTTGAAAATACTGATCTGGTGCCCCGTGTCTTGGTGCTGCAATTTTGTGAATAGCCAATGGGTGGTGCTATAGTCCTCTAGCAGATCTAGCATGGTGGAGTTCTAGAAGGTGGATATCCCTCCTGAGGCTCCTCTGGAGCTAACTGCTCTTCCTTCTCCTTTTTTCCAAAACTTTTTGCTAGCCTGGATGGTCTCAGGCTCCTCCATTTTCGTCTCCTGGATCAGAAGGATCTCTGGGGAATTCATTCTGACTAGATCGTTGATTGCTTCTTCTTTAGTCTTACTTCCCATCCCTCTGCAATTCCAGGAGACGAACTGCATTAGGGTCTGGAGGAGGGGGGGTGGATCCTTTCGAAGCCTTGCCTTTCTTTGAGGATCTAGTTTCCATCATATCCAGGATGGTTTGCTGGACTCATGCTGTTACATCCCTGTATGATTTCTCCTCGCTTTTTTTCTGTTCTGGTTTCCTTCCTCTTGGAGTCTTTTCAGGTGTTCCAACCGAGCTTCTTGTCTCTGTGGCACCCCTGTCGGATTCAGCTCCGGTTTCAGAGCCTAAAGTGGTATTCTCATCATCCGACTTCAAAGCTTCTTTTGCTGGGGGGCGTTCATGTTCTTGGCTGGATTTTCTGAAGGGGACATAGAGTGGGAGGCTATCTCTATAAATTCATTCTCTGGTTCCTTTGGTGGTGCTGTGTCTTCTTTCAAGGGCTCCTTCGAAGGATTTGATTTCACCTGAGGCTATTCCTTCATATGTTCAGGTCTTGGCTCTTTGGCTTTTGTGGCTGGTTTGTTTCTCTTAACCTTTTGCCATCCTTCATTTTCTTCCTGATCTAGGGTTTGGTTTTTTGGGCAGTTCCTCTGAAAATTCCCGTGCTCTTGGCAGAGCCTGCATTTAAATGGGAGGTGTTCGTAGTCCACTTTCTGATAGTGAGTCCAAGTTCCCACCTTTAGCTTCATTGCCTCCGGGAGCCCTGCCTCCAGGTCCACTTCAACACATATCCTGGCACAATTGTAGATGGACTTGTTGTCTACCTTGTCAACAAACTTTCCTATTCCATTTCCAATCATTTGCAGCGCTTCATAGTTCTAGCAGTGGACCGGCAGATTGGGGAGCCTGACCCAAATCGGCACCTCCTTGGGCAGGTCCACCGTGGGATCGAAATATGGAGTCCAGCGGTTCAGGTACAGCCCCTAGGTACCCATAAAATATGGGTCGTTTCTGAAGATGAGGTTCTTATCCTCCTTGTTTATGAATTCGAAAAGAAAATAGCCACTGCTCAGGGGGTAGCAGGTGACTCCTTGCTTGATATGCGGCTTCCAATTTCTTTGAATCCAGTCGTCGGTGGTCTTTGCTGAGGGCCAGAGCCCCATAAATTGGCCGACTAGACCTCTTTTTGACAGAGCTAGAGCAATCTTTACCGAATTCGTCTCTGGCAAGGCGATTTCAGGGATTTCTACAAGTTTTTTTATGAATTTCGGGACCGTGAGAGGAGCTTTTCTCTTCCCACCGCTGGCAACCAGCCTCCTAAATGCGTCCATCTCTGCAAATGGGGGGGTATCCCTGCCCCTAGGGGCGGCCATAGCTACGACCTGAAACCCTAGCTCTCCTAGCACGCACGCTCGCCCAGCCTCAAACGCCCAGGCAAATCTTATGAATAGTAGTCCTAAACGAATTGTTTCTATGTTCTAGAACAAAAATAAATTATCGACATCTATTCTCTAGATAAATAATATTTTTTTAACATTTATGTGTAAAAAACCGACACTAATCTAATTAATTAAAAGTACCAATGAGATGGTTTTAGCCTATTATCTATATTAATTGATAAACACATAAGAATGCACACTCCATTAAATCTTATAATACCACACTAACAAATGATCAAAACTAATTTATTCTTTTGACCAAGTCAAAACTTTCTTACAATCACTAAAACATTACTGAACTCCACCATGTCGTATATGTATGTCTTCTCAACCCTCATGCCAAAGTAACCAACCTTAAAAATAACCATAATGAGATAATAAAAAAATTCCAAAGAAAAAAAGCGTAAATATATTTGTTTACATACTGTAGATGGTCCATAAGTCCATTAACAACATAATTCCCAACCTACTAGCTGATATTACAATCAGGATAATACTCCATAAAGAGCTCAAAATTCAAAAATATTCAAAGGCATAAAGCCATGAACAAAATAAAACAAAATAAAACATGTCCCAAAAATCTAGCGATCTGCTCAAATGAGATCCATATTCAGCAACAATCCAAAAAGAAGTTGTTTACACCAAGTCCATAGATGTTCCATATAACTGTCCATCAAAGCCCATTCATGAGCCCAAATCTGTTTTTCAAGTGAGTATATAGATCTATTATGTCAAAAGCATAATATCGGATGCTATAAATAGTATCAAAACTGATCAAATATATATCCATATACTTATCATCAACACAAAGACCATTTCATAAGTTCAAGACTGCATATTGAATCATCAACCACACTAAGAGATTGTTTTCAAACAAGGACAAAAATACAGACTGTTTTATCCCATGTCCCATAGATCCATAAACTTAAAATTCCTTAGAAAACTTGAAAGGTTTCCACCACCGAATCAGCCCGATGTTCCTTAATAGACCAATATCCTTCCAAAATTCTACCTCCAGCTGTTGCCAAAGCATCTGCAGATGAGTTTCTTTCCTGGTATATATGATTGAACAAAACAAATTCAAAACAATCAGTAAACCTGTTTACATCCTTAAGAATCATGGATAATTCTAAATTCAATAATCGATACTTACCATATGCCCAGTTAATAACTAACTGGGAATCATCGAAAATATGGATTTTATCCAAAGAGTTCCTTCGAGCCAGAGTAAGAAGTAGCTTAAGGGCACACAATTCTGCAAAATTGTTAGTTCCCAAACCTAATCCAGCTTTAAAAGAAATAAAATGATCAGCTGTTAAATGAAGCATACCTCCAGCTCCATAGATTTTAGGATCCCCGACTACAGAACCATAAAAAACAACCCATGCAAAGGTTTTGTCAATAACTTCCACAAAGATATTTCTAAAAGAAACCACAGTTTGCTTCTGCGGAATATTCCTCATCATACCAAGACTAAAACTAGAAACCTGTGCAGAAGTTAAGGAGATATCTTTGAAACAAGACAAATTTTTGGCCCTCCAGATGAACCATAAAACAATGATAGCTAAAGGTTTAATATTTGCCACTTCCACATTCAAATTCCAATTTTTGAAACATGTTGTCACTGTTTCTCCATGCCAAAGATTATTGATTTTCAAATTATCCTCAATAATAAGCCAAACAGACTGAGTAAATGGGAATTCCACTCCAATATGAAAATTGGATTCACCTTCCATCTTGCACAGATAACATATTCCTGGTCCTTCTCTACCTTTCAATATAAGTACATCCCAAGTCAATGCTTTTCCAGAAAGGAGAAACCAAAAAAATAATTTTGTCTTGAGAGGACATTTCAGCTTCCATAATACTTTCCACCACCAAATATAATTCATTTCCCTGAATAGAAGCTGTGTGTATCCTTCTTTGGGTGTGTACCTACCAGATTTAGACCAGTTCCATACAAGAGCATCATCATCATTTGAAATCCTAACATGACTAGATTTAAGAGTGGCTGCATAGCCATTCCATACATCTATCTCTTGAGGATTAGAAAAACCAAGAGATTCAGCAGAAAACCATAGTTGAGGCATCACTGCATTCAGTCCATGAGATCCAATATCAGATAAAAAGTGAAAACCAGCCAAATGAAGTGTTTCAATCATGGAGGGTGGTAAAGTATGTCTCCATTTACATCCTAACCAAGGATCTAATCCAATACGAACAACATTGCCTTTACCAATATTCCATACCAAATGATTCCCAATAATGTCAAAAGCCCATAGAACAACCTTCCAATAAATTGATATGTTATTCTTTTTTTTGACAGGATATCTAATCCATTCAAGAATACTCAAAGGCTGAATATATTTCTGATAAGCAATCTTAACCCATAACCTATAACCCTGTATAATATTCCAAACATTATTTGCTGCAAGAGCCTTAGCAAAAACAATAGGAACTTTAAGTCCCCATCCCCCTGAAGACTTTGGATTAGCCAAAATATTCCAGGATGTCCAAGGTAATCCATATGAATTCTTTTTACTAGACCAAAGAAATTTGAAACAAAGTTTTCTGATTTTTTCAATAATCCCCATCGGAATCCTAAAGTGCATCCAATACACCGGTATAACCTCTAAAACTGCTTTGATCAATATCAGTTTACCCCCTTTTGATAACCAATGAAATCTCCAATTATTAATCCTTTTTTCGACCTTGATAATCATTCAATCCCAATCCTTTAAGAGATATCTGCAACGTTTTAGATAAAACCCAAGGTACTTCATACCATTTTCAATTCTGTCAACAGGAAAAGTAAGTATATTCTATAAAGTAATAACTTCAGATTCTTCTAGGCAAGAAAAATATAAAGAAGATTTATTATCATTTATCTTCATCCCAGATGCTTTACAGAATATCAGTAAAATCTCATATAAAGTGGATAGATATTATTCAGATCCATCATTAACCATAACGATATCATCCACAAAATAACATGAGTTAATACAATATCATTACCAAAAGACAAACCATGATAAGTCTCATATTCTTTGGCAAAAAGAATAGCCCTTCCTAAACCTTCAACCACAACAAGAAACAGTAAAGGTGCCAAAGGACGTCCTTGTCTAAGACCCCTACCAGCCTTAAAGAAAGTAGATGCTACTCCATTGATAAGCAGCGAGAAGGAAACAGAGGAAAGGCTACTCATGACCCAAGAAATAAAACTCCCTGCAAACCCCAATTTGGATAGTATGACCTGAAGATAGGTCCGGCTGACACGATCATAGGCTTTTGATAAATCGATCTTAATCATAACAGCCTTCAAGGCTTTACAATGCATAGTATGCATTCCTTCCTGTATGACCCCAACAGCATCATGAATCTGCCTTCCCGGCAAAAACCCAAACTGTTCACTAGATATGGACCTTCCCAAAACAGTTCTGATCCAAATAGAAATAATCTTACCCATGACTTTGTAAACAAAATTACACAAGGAGATCAGTTGAAAATCCTCAAAATATAAAGGATGGTCAATCTTAGGAATAAGTGCAAGAAAAATTGAATTGAAAACCGCAGGAATTTTACCACTTATCCTAGAAGTCTCAATAACTCTTAGAAGGTCCTCTCCCAGAACATCAAAAGGACACCTGTACACCTCTATAGGAATACCATTAGGTCCTGGACTCTTATCATTTTTGCTAATGGAGAGGATGTGCTTAATATCTTGCATAGTAATAGGCTTCATAAGTTCACAGTTATCCTCCTCAGTTACAGATGTGGGAAAATATCCTGCACTTTGCACAAACTTAGGAAGATGTAGATCATCTTCTTCCTTAAACAGAGACTCAAAATGTTTAATCCCAGCCTCAACAATATCATCAGCACCTTCAACAAGAGATCCAGAATCGTCATGAATTTTCCAGATAGTATTAACATTTTTCCTATGGGCAGCAAATTTATGGAAAAATGGGGTGTTGTCGTCACCGCAAATCATCCATAAAGCCCTACCTTTTTGTCAAGCCACCTTTTCCTTAAAACATAAAATATTCCTCTTACGGGTTTCAAGCTCAATCAAGTACATTCTATCCTCCTCCGAAACAAAACCAATAAGAGCCCTCTCAAAATATATCTTCATCTCACTTTCAATATCAGCTATATCCTTTATATCCTGAGATTTTTTCTTCAAGGACCACTGGATGGATATATTTTTAATTATCTTAAGGTTAACAGCAAACTGGGAAGTAGGGGAAATATCAGACATAGAATCAAAAATCACCCAAGAGCCTTTTAATAAGTCAACCAATTCATTGTTTTCCAACCAACAAGCATTAAACTTAAAAGGATAGTGAGCCTTAGAAGTACCATAAGAGATTTGTAAATAAACAGGTTGATGATCAGAATCACCACCAAAACCGATCCATTGTTTGAGACAAAAATATCTATCCAAAAAATCAGTTGATAAAAGAAGTCTATCCAATATTTTACAAATACTCTCAAAACCAACTCTGTGATTAGACCATGTAGGAATGGAAACCAAGGGGTTAATATCAACAAGCCCTAGCCCTTCAAGAAGATTAACAAAGAAGTCAGTTAATACATCCACATGGGCTCTAACCCCCCAAATCTCAGAAAGACCCAAAGAGAAATTAAGATCTCCCCCAAAAACCAAATAAGGAGACTTAAAACACTCCAAACCATACAAATTATTCCAGAAAATTTCCCTGTCTGAGTAAGGCCCATAAAGGTTTATGAAGGATAAATCCAACTGTAATTCAATAGAATGCAGAACAGCACAAAGACCTGAGGTCATAGCCCATGCATTCAACAAAAGAAAATTACAAGTCCTCCAACCCAGAAGTAGTCCCCCAGATCTACCCTTAGCATCCACAGAGACAAACTGCCAATATTTTAACATAAATTCTAGTTCCTTAACCAAAATACATCCATCACACATAGTTTCTTGCAGGTAAATAACATATAAAGATTGTTCCTTAATCAGTCTTTTAATCACTAGTTTTTTAGGAAGACTAGCCAAACCCCTGCAGTTTAAAGTCATAAGAATCATAAGGGTAACTTCGGGGAGGCATACAAAGCTCTAAGTGCCTTAGATCCAGTCTTCACAGAATGATTAGTATTTACCAAAACTCCAAACCGCCCCTTAACAGGAAAATTATTCCCAAAAGTATCACGATCAGGTCCAAACCCTCCATCAGTAGATTTCGAACAAGAACGAAGAAAGTATCCCTTACTCACAGTAGGAAAAGCCTTAGGAGGAGATACAAACCCAAAATCCCGTAAAGCTCCATTATGATCAGAATCAAATGAAGAAACTGAAACTGGTTCCTTCTTAATTTTATCCCCCCCAAGTCCAGTAGACAAAGTGTTAATGCACAAAGTTTTAAGTACAGATAAGGAAGATAGAGAGTCTATAACCTTATCTTCTAACAAGAGGTGAGAAAGTTTTATATCCTCTGGTTTATCTAAAAAAGCCAAATCCTCCTTAACTTACAAAGTAAACTCACAGTTCTTAACCCTCCAAACCTTATGGTAAGAACCAGAAGAGGCTTTCTTATTGAAAGGAAGCGAACAGTCATTCATTAAATGACCATATGCATGGCATCTGTAACACCTAAAGGGGATACCTAAATAATCTAGAGGCTGGCTAAATACAAATTTTCCATTTTGAATGACCAAATTAGCAGGCAGACCATTTCGATAATCAAGCAAGACTAAAACCCACCCAATACAACAGACCCCAGTTTGTAGATAAGAAAAATCGGTTTCAAAATGAGTACCCAGAGTATTACCCACCAATTTCAAAAAATCATCAGACCAATACTTGAAGGGTAAATTAGGTAGTTTTACCCAGATCGGGATTTGATCATACCTTTCTATACAGGGGTCGAAAAGTGGCATCCACCTTTTGATCAGAAGCCCAACTTTGTCCCAACACCTAACCCCAGCCAAGACCAGATCAACATCTTCCACAGAAAGGAATTTGAAAGCTATCCATCCTCTCAGAAGTAGGAAAATCACTGGCAGGACAGTGATAACATCTTTCCACACCCCTCCAGCCCATCCATTTAAACTTTCAGAGTTGAAATTTCGACCTCCGAACTGTCCAACCAGTGTTAGCTCATTCGTAAGGACTATATCATTTAAGGCCACATCTTCTCCCACTATTATCAAAACAGGCTTTATAAGTTTCTTAATAGGCTTTTGAGCGCGCTTCATTTTCACTGCAGAACCTATCAACTCTGGAACATTATCAGGTTGAACGTCCAAACCATTATCCCGATGGGATTTCCTTCCAGAGACAGGACTTTTGTCAATGGTAGCTACAGAACCCATAGCTTTTGGTGCCCCACCAGAAAAATCCCCATTCAGAACAGATTCCCCAAAGGATTCTATCTTACAAAGGTTCCCCGAACCATTAACACCTTCAACATCAATAATATCATTACCTTCCTTATTACTAATCAACAGCGGAAACCCCACCTCAAGAAATAATCCTGAATCTTTACCAAGATGAAACTCAAGAGCATAAGCCCTAAGTCCATTCCCGTCAATCCCATCAGATGCGAGAGCAGAAGACTTCAGAGAAAGACCATAATTAATACCATTACCAACACCTATTATATGGTCCGAGACCAGCTTGGGTATACCAGGAACCTTAGAAATTACCCCAGAATCCACACAGAGCAGAGGGGAACCCATTCCTCCTTCTGGAACAAATGCACCAGATTTGCTCGCGATCACCGATGGATAGCATCTGATACACCGGCCATCCGAAACTTCACCATTCACACAAGAAAAACCAGAGTTAAACCCAACAGCCTCAGCACACACCAGTGAATCATCCAGATCCCCCATCGCATAAACACCAGAATGAATCACGGAAACACGCGATAACTCACCTTTACCAGAATTAATAGGCTGCAAAGATCTTGGCATGGGTATACCAGGAACCCTAGAATTTACCATTGAATCCACACAGGGTAAAGGGCAACCAATACCTCCTTCTATAACTACTGCAGCAGATGTGCTCACGATCACCGGTGGACAACAACAGATACTCCGCTTATATGCAGCAACACTATTCAAGCAAGAAACTCCAAGATTAAACCCATCAGCCTCGATCCTCACCAGAGTATCATCCAAAACCCCCAACGCACAATCATCAAAATGAATCACTGAAACCCTCAAAAACTCTCCTTTACCAGTATTTATGATCTTCAATGATCCCGGCGGTGTGCGAGCTAGACCCTTCGTCACACGAAGCGACATCCTAATCACTCCAAACCAACATGTCCTCACAAAGGCGATGAAATCAAAGTATCAATCAATGGTCTAACAGACGACGATAAAGAAGCACCTAATCCCACCTAGAACATAACGCTCCAACAGAATCACATAAAAACAACGTAAATGCAAGTACAAACAATCGAACTTCCCAGCTAAGCGTCCAAAAACTAGTTTGCCAAGCGTCTCCAAAGCTGCGCTGATATCAGAAGGTACAAATGGTTCTTTCCAAGATCAAGAAATTCAATATGAAAGCTAAAAACAGATAATTTAGGTACGAAAGGGATGAATCCCCCCAAGTCCAAAAAACCAGGCCTCCATGTGTCGATCGCACCAACCACCAGATGGAAAAAGGTACTATCAAAGTTGATCTTGCTTACCTCCAAGAAGTACGTTCTGTGAACGTGTTAAGCTCCTTACCCATATAAAATCGGCTTCCCCTCCCAATACTTCAATGTATGTGTGTATAATGAGATAATTTATACTAGAGATAGCATCGCAGCCCGCCCTATTTCTATACATCTTTAACTATGCACTCTGGTGAATTATTAATTTCAATAAATTAATTTTTCATTACTTTTTATAAAATATTATCTTTGGAATCTAAATCTTTTTAGTCACTTTAGTTGAAGGTATTTATTATTTGATTTGTGTATAACATCTTTAATTCGATGGTGAAAGTTTTTTTCAGTTTTCTGTTGGGCTATAGGGCAGACCCGGGTTTTATACCATTCACTTCGCACCAACAAAAGACCCACAGTGTTGGCCCTTTCGACAACAACCTGCAAGCAAGTTGCAGTCTCACCCGAAACAACTATGGGGTGCCGCAGAATCAGGTTTCTGCAAGCAGAAGAGGGATATTACTGTACCTTTAGCCTTTAATAACTTATAATCATATAACATAGAGCTTCGACATTCACATATATAACTTCGTAGCTAGATAAACAAATAGTGACTTGCTTAACCCTTTACTGGGAATTCACAGCGAAGTTAGTATTTTAGCAGTGATCTTACTTATCATATATATATTTATCAATGCATGAAAGAACATAACAGAAACAACACAAGAACCACAACACAAGATATAACATGGTTCACCCCCAGTGTAGGGGCTACGTCCACAGAACTGTGTTTTATTCAACTCTTTACAAAAACCACAGTTCTGATCTGCACACTCAGCTGCATATCCCTTCAAGTCCTCAAAGCCGCGCACACAGCTGCAGGCCTCTGCGCACACAGCCACAGATCTTCTTAATCACCAAAAACCCTCTGTGCACACAGCTGCAGAGGTCGTCCACGCACACAGCTGGGACTTAACATTTCTTACCAAAACAAGCCTTAGCTTCGCATCACTTTATCTTACATCAAAAAGCCTAACCCGACTTCTTTGCAAGAGTGCTTATTTATACATTGCACTTACTACAAAACCATGGGCTTAAACCATGGGCACCCCGATCCCTAAACCCTAGACTTAAACTATGGGTTTATTACAAAAAGAGGACTTTGACTCAACCCCGACACCCCTAAGACTGTTTTGAGTCGTAACTCCACTTACAAACTTTCACAAGAACCGCAGAGTTACCAAACTCAAGGGCCGTTAAGGTCGGAGCCCCAACAGGCCCCTAAGACTCACTAGTGTCCCGTCTCGAGACACTATGCTGATCTTCTGGTAGACGAACTTTGTCAGCGAGGATAGTGAACTGCTTGTTAAGACCATGCATGATATTGTCGGTTGCTTGTTAAGACCAACTCCTGCAATACTGCGGCTGATGCTTTGCTGGCCTTTTTCTGCGCAAATGCATCATATTCCCTCAGAACTTTGAGTTGGGTGTCCACAGCAGTACTCAACTCAAAAGCTTCGCTGATAAGTGGCTACAGATAATTTTCCACTACTGTTGCTTTTGCTCTGCACGACTCAATTTCCTGCTGGAGTTCATTGCTTCGCTTTACCTTGAGCATTTTCTCCATAGGCAGCAGAGTCTTAATTTCCGCTTTTACTGCATCCAACTCGGTCTGTCACTGCCTGATGGTTTCTTGCAGCTATCTGACTTCTGGATGTTCCTGCAGGGTGGTCCAGGCCTCAACACTGTCTTCTAGCAGCTTTGCTGCGCTGCTCACAGTATCCGAGATTTTTCCTGCGGAGGCCTGAATGTCTACTCGGCGTTGCTCCCTGACCTCTGGTGGGCTCTCCAGGGTGATGCAGAGTTGAAGCTCTGAAATCTGAGCCTCATGTTCTCCTTTGAGCTTCTCTATTTCACTGTGAGACTGTTGTGCGTAGTCTTTCAGCCTGACTAATCTTTGTTCTGGTTCTTCCACCAGCTGTACGTCGAAATCAGGAAGACTTCGACATGCTTCATCCAAAACTCATACCAGTGTAATCCGCTTATGTTCTGCATCCCTCTTTCTCTGCTACGCTGCCTCCAGCTGTGCTGCGAAGCCCTGCTGCTGACTTATGGAATTTTCCAACTGCATTTGCGAATAGTGGTCTCATGCCTGGATTTCCTTCAGAATCGCTAACTGACAGAGATGTAGCTCCGTCATGGACATCTTAGTGTAATCTATTCCAACCTTCATACTCATCTCCGAACGAGACGCTGCATCTGTTAATATGAGGGTTGCACTCAACACTTGGCCTTTGTTATCTCTGGCCGGCCATTACCTTAGGTCTGGCTGCGCGCTTACTGGGGCACTGGTTGCTGAAGCGCAAGTCGGTGATTTTTCTGCTAAGTCCTTCAACTCCGAAATGTGCTTTGCTACACCGGTGATGGCATGCAGATGTGTAGCTGCAAATTATAACCATTTCTTGGTGAGAACTTCGGTGGACTTCGATAGAGCCTGATCAAGCTCCTCACTTGTCAGGCTGGGCTCCTCATCAATATTCTTGTCCTTCGACGCCTTCGTTTTCTTTCGGGACTGGGGTTTGTTCACTTCCTCTGGCTCTGGCGTCTTGCGCTTATCCTGCCGATTAGGGTCTGAAGCAGTTTTAACCGAGTCTTCCTCTTCTTCTTCATTGCCATCGTCTCCACCCTGGTCGCTTTCACTCTACTGCGACTCAGTTTGTTCTTCACTGTCTTCAGGGGGGTCTTGCTGCTGTGTATGACTAGGGCCTATACCCATATTGGTAACTGAGGGAACTAGAATGGTGGGTTTTGTCCCTGCGTCCTTCAACCATTCAGGCGGCCACTGTTGAACTATCGTGAGGATGTCTTCTTTGGTCACTACATATGGTAACTTAAACCATTGATGCTTTTGATCCGCGCGGGCCTGGATGAAAATATGATGCATGTCGACGCTGAAATGGGTTGCGCCATCGTATTGAGAGAATAACTCATTATTGAGCCGAGGGGTTTTTGTGATCTCATATGAGATACTCATCATATAAAAGGAAAATACACAGTTTGTCATCTGATGTAGGGTTTTATCCTGGGAAACCCACAGAGAGGCGTACCATATTGCGCCAGGCATGTCCGGAGGTATAGCAGCAAACTGCGCCTCAGTAGGTTCTTGCCATCCTACTAGGGTGATAAAGACTATCAACCATGAATAATGAAAGGGCCTACCTTTCTCCTGCGCGTCGCGAGCATCTTCAAGGAATTCCTTCGCGAGATATGCTGCCCAGTTGCAACTGTAGCCTTCGGTACAGTTCACAACAATTCTGATAACCGAGGCAGGCACTTCATATGGTCTGCACTTTCACATGAGCTTGCATGCTAAAATCTCAACTGCAAAGCGAATATTATGGTGTTGAATCGCGGAAGTGTGATACCCTCGTTTTCCCTTCGTCAGGCTGAAGTGTTCCTTCATGCTTTGTGCGAGCTTCGTATCCTCATGCTTTGAAGGAAATTCGATCCCCGGATCAGGCCCCAATATTGGTAAGGCTATGATCCTATGAATGAGCTCGCCATTAATAGGAATTTTCTTGTCTCCTATCCATAGGTGGTCGTCATGTACTAATGCCAGCAGCTGCTTGACCACTATGGTCACCTGTGTGCTGCGACCAAAATGGGGAACATCAAGCATCTTTAGCAGACCAGCTTGATCCAAGCCAGCAGCCGACTGTTTTACTTCCAGCAATGTCGCGCCAGTCTCTAGATAGTTGACGAAATGCAAGTATTGTCCTAGTGCGAATTGTGGAAACTTCCCATGATCATTCGTGTCGTGGTCGGCATACTTAAGCCGGTCTATTTTCCCTATCATGGGCCCGACCAACTGCACACCCAGTGGCAACTAAGGGGTGCGTAATGTGAACTTCTTTGTCCGCCGAGGTGGCTGAACTCCTGGTCAAACTGGTGGAAAATACGGTGGACGCTTCGGTGCAATGTTCTCATCTTCTGCAGGTGGGACCTCTGTTGAACCAAACGGAGGCATCTCGGGGTCCTCTGGTGTTTTACCTGATTGCTTGTGTCGGTCCTCGTTGTTCTTAGAATGTACTTCAGGCTTAAACTTCTTTCGGGCAGATCGTGTCTGCATTGGCTGAGTCGGCGCTGGGGGAGTTTCTTCACGAGGTGCAGATGCAGGTGGCTGGTTGAAAAGGTTCGGCAAACCCGTCTGCTCAAACTCTCTCAACAGTTCCTGGAACTCGTGATCAGCTGACATGGATACAATTGTAAAACTGAAGAATCTGAAAAATGCGAACATCGCGAGTGTGGGTGTCTTCTTATAGAATCTATCCATGAAATCTGTCATAACTGTGCATTGATGGCACCAAATCTGACAGAGATCTTGTCCAAACAGCGATGGATTTTCCAAGATCACATTAATACAGGCAGTTAATACAGGGAACGTATCGGTGCCGCCAAATTTGATTTCTTCTAACGGTCGTTTTTTTAGTTCCGACAGACCTTTCCTTCTTCAGCACAAGCAGTAGCTATGACTGCGCCCTGATAAGGACATTCGACACCTCTGGACACCATCTGTGACATGGAGTCGAGCTTCTACCCACGAAAAAATGTCATCCACAGCTTCAATGATTCCTTTTATTTCAAGGAACTTCATCAGACATAAGTCCCGATACTTATGGAGAAGTTGGGTTGCTTTATTTACCATTTTTTCATCCCAATAATCTCCACTGGTAGCAGAATTAGGCTGTTCTTCTGATCCAATGTTGATTGTCTGTGTCTTCAGGGGATGAGTCACTTTAGGGGCTTCGACTGCTGGTCTGTGTATGTCGCAGTGTCCTTCTGACTCAGGAATATCAATATTGCGTGGATCATCATCCTCGTCAATTACGAGGCTATAATATTCGACTGCATGAGCTTCTTGTGTTTTCCAATCAGGTCGGTATTCTACTACTTCTTGATCATCAAATACCTTAGTATGGATCAACCTGATAGCTAGACAAAGTTCATTAGTAGAAAAGGTAAGCACAAAACTATCAACAAGACAATCCCAACTTACAGTATCCTGGCGAAGCTCAGCCTTCGCGTACCAGTTCTTTGCTATCGGTTCCAGAGTATGCACAAACCGATGTACCCATTCTTCCTGAGGTACATGCTGCCACGCTTCGTAGCACTGTACCAAATGTTCCTGAGGGCTAGTCTTTCCATCAAACCTGCTTTGCACCTCTTGGGGCTGATCCATAAATCTCAGGCGAAGGAACTTCTGACAAGCTTCCCAACTAGGAATGTTCTTCTTATGGACATTCCACCATCTGGCTGCTGTAGCTTTGAATACTGAATCCAGAGTCTCCATTTTCTATGAATCTGGTATCTGGTCTAAGAATTGTTCAATAAATTGTTCTAGGTCTGACAAGCGATCAAAATTTGGTAGGACTCTTACCTGTGCACCAAGCCATCTAAGAGATTTGGTAATTCTGGCACATCTATGTCCATGCAGCTCATAAAGTTTGTTCTGCCAGTTTTCTAGACCGTCATCTGAATCTGTCATGTAGGAGCTATCACACTGCCAATCCATGATATCTTCGGCATTAGGATCAACATAATATTCTTCCTTAGCTGTGATGTTGTAGATGTGATCCAGAACATTCTGATCTTCGTCTCTGAGTGGTTCTGTGTACCTTCTCCTTGTGAGGGGTCCAGTGGTACTATAACTCTCAAATCTTTCCCTTCGAAAGTCATATGTCTCTTCTTAAGGTTAATGACTGCAGCATTTTCCATTTCCCATTTAATTCCTAACAAGGCTGGATAGGGATTGCTGTCATCAATGATCTCAATAACTTCGAAGTTTGCTAAAGTATTGACCCCATCAATATCTACTGAGACACTAGGGAATCTTCTGCTGATTGGCTAATCTCAACTGTATAGGGGACCAATCAAGGGTATGTTTTCCCATTTGTTCCCAGGTCTGCTTGGTTAGGAAATTTACTTCTGACCCTAAGTCTAAGATCATATCAGTCATCTCATACTCTCCTATCTGAGCATTCAACCTCATTTCCCTACCAGTTCTTCTGACTCTATTAACAGTTTTTGTCTTACTAGAACTTTGCTGAGGTTCGCAAGAAGCAATAACTTTCTACAACTCATGTAAAGCATTCTGATTTCTTAAGAGTTTCATACAGCTCTGTAAAAAGGAGGACAATGTACTTACTCTGTCCGTCGAAGCTTCTTGTGGCTGCGACTGTTGCTAATGTTGTTGCGCAGGTGCGACTGATGTGCTAGGAGCAGCAAAATCTCTCTTGGCTTCCATGAATGTCTCTTTTTCTCTTTCGATATCAACTGCTGGGACTTTCTCCAGGGCCTTATGAACCCAAGCCTCGTCAAGCTGTTTTTCCTTGTTCTGCACTTCCGTCATGGCTCCACTCCTGGTAACAATGTTAATGGATGGGACAGGTCGTTGCTCGACAGCAATCAGCTGAATACTCTGAGTAGGGGCACTGTTTCTTTCCTAAATCTTAGCTATCGGCTGCGGGCACTGCTCGATCACATGATCTACTGCTCGACAATACCGACATGTCATAGTTGGGTTCTGACAGTCGCGAGCTAAGTGTCCGGCATGGTTACAGTTATAACACACCACCTGACCGTGTCCTCTGCCAGCCATACCACCACGACCACGACCTCCAAAAGCACCTCTACCTGATGCGCCACCGTGGTAACCATAGCCATCATTGCTCGGTTCCTCATTTTGTACCCGATAGGCGTCGTAGGTGCGCTCTCTCATGAGGTCATAACTGCGACACTCATCTTCATTATGTCCTACTGACTTACAGAACTGGCAGTAGGGGTTCTTGGGGACTTGCACATACCTTTGTAGCAGATAATAATTCTCAGGTCGATGCTGGCCAGTTGTCCGACAGATCTCACAATATAGAACAGTAGGGTTGAACAGGTTTGGCGCACCAGTATTCAGGTAATTTCTTACCACATGACATTGTTCCTTATCGTGACCTTCTGTCCGACATTGTGTACACCAAACCTCTTCGCGACCCGTTTTTCCTTTCTTCATATCGCGAAGCTCCAGAGCCATCGCTACCAACTGCGCCTGGATTTGAGCGATACCAGAATTATCTTCGACAAGAGTGGTTTCAAGCTTCATCGCGATTTCCAAAGCCTCTTGCTGGTCAACAACCTTCTGTTGCATGAGTGGAGTTCTGATATGCGGTAGCAACGCTGCAATGAACCATTCCTTGTGTTGCGCAGGTCCAATGGTGAAACTAACTTGGTCTAGCAGAACTTTGAACCTCTGATCAAAGTCCCATACTGATTCACCGCGCCTCTGTTGAATCTCTTTCAATTCAGTCATACACTGCGACTCTGATTTCGGCTTCTTAAATTCCTTTATCATTGCTTCTTTTATATCAGTCAAGACATGGTTCTGAGTGCTGGAAAACTTCATGAACAAGGTCAAGGCGCGGTCTCTAAAAGAAGTAACTAGTTGCGCTCTTTTTGTATCTTGATCCGTAATGTTCTTAGCAGTCCACACTGCTTCACATAAAAACCAGAACTGTTTTGGATCCTCTGATCCAGTTCCTTTGAAAACAGGGAGCTTAATATCATCGTTCATGTGGGCCATAGTGGATCTAGGGGGGGTTGGAGGGGGATTGGAAGTAGGCGGGGGGGGAACTTACTGGGGGAGACTGACCTGCGACAGGAATACTCGGGCTAGGGTGACTTTCGGACTGCGATGGGTTCTCAGGGATAACAGGTCTGCGCTGCGGGGTTACCGGAGGGTTTCCAACAGAAGGGGTTTCTACGGGTTCTGAATCTGTGGGACTTTCAGGGGAATATTCGATATTCTGACCTAAGGAATAGGATCCAAAGTCTCTCTTGTACCTTTTGCCACTTCGCAGCAAACCACTTTGCTCGTCGAAGGTATTTTCACTTGCAAACATAGGTTAGTAATACTAAATCTAACAGTCTGATTCAATGAGCAATATACCTTTTGCAGCTAATAGCATTTTAATTCTCAAACTAAATGAATTCAAAAACTTACCCCTTGGTCCTTTGAAAAACTGCTGCTCGGCTTCACTAAAGGAAGTACTCGTGTCGATGGCGAACTTCGTCACAAATGCTTCAAGGGTTCATGTCGTCCAGAAATCAACAGCTTGAGATATCTCGTTGTTCACCCTTTTCAATATATTAATTCTTGTGGGGGTCCAAGCAAGAAACTAACCTTCTTGGAAGTTCATCCTTCTTTCTATCAACCTAGATAACCACTGGTGCAACTCTATGTGGATACTACCAAAGAAAATTTCATAAACATCACAAAAAACATACCTTTGTAAAAATTCGTTTGCACTACGACGCGGATCTTTGTTCTCTTGCTCAACAAATTTCAGATAAGTCTCATCAAGCCAATCACCAATTTCCTTCACAGAGGGTCTCCAGAACATAGCCCTCGAGGTACGACGTAAAACCCTCTTGAGCAGATACTGAGTTCAACCGGCAACGGAACCAATTTGTTGGGCTATAGGGCAGACCCGGGTTTTATACCATTCACTTCGCACCAACAAAAGACCCACAGTGTTGGCCCTTTCGGCAACAACTTGCGAGCAGGTTGCAGTCTCACCCGAAACAACTATGGGGTGCCGTAGAATCAGGTTTCTGCAAGCAGAAGAGGGATATTACTGTACCTTTAGCCTTTAATAACTTATAATCATATAACACAGAGCTTCGACATTCACATATATAACTTCGCAACTAGATAAACAGACAATGACTTGCTTAACCTTTTACTGGGAATTCACAGCGAAGTTAGTAATTTAGCAGTGATCTTACTTATCAAATATATATTTATCAATGCATGAAAGAACATAACAGAAACAACACAAGAACCACAACACAAGATATAATGTGGTTCACCCCCAGTGTAGGGGCTATGTCCACAGAACTGTATTTTATTCAACTCTTTACAAAAACCACAGTTCTGATCTGCGCACTCAGCTGCAGATCCCTTCAAGTCCTCAAAGCCGTGCACACAGCTGCAGGCCTCTACACACACAGCTGCAGATCTTCTTAATCACCAAAAACCCTCTGTGCACACAGCTGCAGAGGTCGTCCACACACACAGCTGGGACTTAACCTTTCTTACCAAAACAAGCCTTAGCTTCACATCACTTTATCTTACATCAAAAAGCCTAACCTGACTTCTTTGCAAGAGTGCTTATTTATACATTGCACTTATTACAAAACCATGGGCTTAAACCATGGGCACCCTGAACCCTAAACCCTGGACTTAAACTATGGGTTTATTACAAAAAGAGGACTTTGACTCAACCCCGACACCCCTAAGACTGTTTTGAGTCGTAACTCCACTTACAAACTTTCACAAGAACCGCGGAGTTACCAAACTCAAGGGCTGTTAAGGTCGGAGCCCCAACATTTTCAGCCATTAATTTAAATGTCAATTTTTTCTCTGTTTAATGCCTAACCTATATCCAATAAAGGTTGGAAATCGCACAATATTTTAAACTAATAAAAACACTGCTGAAACTCACATTTACTGACAGAAAATAAAACAATAAATGCACACCATAAATTTCAGACTCATATATTTTGGCAAACTTGCCCAGAAAAAACCCACAAGGGGAAAACCTGTTTGGAGAGAGAGATTTTTATTTTTAGGAAACAATTACAACAAAACTCTGAAATTTTTTCAGACCAACTTAACTCAACAAGATGAAAATTTTCTGCCTCGTTTTCCATGCCATATAGGAAAAATCAAACTCAGAAATTTTCTGTTTTCTATCTCGATTTCTGTGTCGTTGTACAAAATGTACGGACTAGCTGTACGAACCTCGAAATCCATGTCTAAGGAAAAAAAATTCTCGAAAATCATGCCTGTTGTACTAAAAAACATATCGTACGGACTGTACATACCATCAATAAATGTTGATGTCTCCTCCTCGATTTTCATGCCCTCTCTTGCTGTTGTCCTTTCCTTGAAATGCGTGCCAATAAAAAACTTGTTGCTGCTGGTGTTTTCTCTTTCCTTGCCTTTTTGGTGAAAACCCTAGGGCTCTTCTAATCCAACGGTGGAGATTAGATGAGATGAGTGGATGAGATTAAGTGCTCATTAAATCACATATAAAAATTAATTTCACTCACCTCACTTAAATTTTCCAAAAAATGACTTTATTCTCTAAAGTCAAATTAAATGCTCATCTCAAGTCATTTAATGCAATGGTCACTTTATTTCCCCCTTTTAAATGATTAAGGCTAAAGTCACCTAGAGAAACACTTTCCTAAGTACAAAATTCAACAAAATTTGGTCTCAATCAATTATTATTAGACTTCTTTTAAAAGATTATTTAAACAATGTTTATATTAACATAAATTTATGTTAATTATAGATATATTAAATATAAAAAAGTTTAAAAAAAATTGAGATACAAATTTCTTAATACTTAAAAGATTGAAAATTAAAATAAATCTATTTAACATATTTTTTATATTATAAATTTTAACCAAAACATTACACATCTTATTCATAAATATATATATATATATAACCGTTTTCAAATATAGACATTACACATTTACTATATTTACTAAGTTATATAACACATCTACTGTTTTTATTATATTAATAATTTTGAAGTTATATATAAATAAATAAATAAAAATACTATTAATCACTCCTCATAACTCGATCAATTATATTTTTATATTTTTTTAAATGTTACTTTCTTCTTCCTCGTCGTCCATGGTCTTTCTTCCTCATCATTTCACATTGTCCATTATCCCATATTGATGGGATTAGCAATATAGAAGATGAAAATATAAAGTATGATCCACTTCACATGGCAAAAGATAAGTGAAATCTAGAATCATGTATAAAATATTGGCACACTTCAGGGAGGTGTGAAATGAATGATTAGATTTGGGTTCAATCAATGCTTTTGCCATCTTAATTGAGACACATTCAAATTTAGAATATGAACGTAGTCTTCACGTTATGATAATTGAAATAAGATCAAATTTAAAATTTCATAATGAGCTTAGTCTTTATACTCCATTTTGGAATTAATCTTTGTATATAAGAATTACAATATAAAGAAAATGTAAATGTAAATTTGTCAAAATTAATATAAAAAAAATAATGAAATTGTGTATTAATGTTAATATTTATATCATATTAATTGAGATAAATTCAAATTTAAAATTTTAATGTGGGTTTAGTCTCCATCCTCCAACTTGGAATTAATTTCTCTGTCATCTTAAATTAAACAAGAATTGTCATTTAAAATGAATGAAAAAATTTCAATCCAAGCAAATTTGTCAAAATTAAAGAAAATATTAAAATTGTGTGTGAGAAGTTCTTACATATACCATAATTGAGACCAGATCAAATTTAGAAGTCTATAGTGGGCTTAGTCATAATTGAGATTTAGAAGTCTATAGTGGGCTTAGTCTCCATATCTTGGATTAATCTCCATTTAGTCATAATTGAGATTTAGAAGTCTATAGTGGGCTTAGTCTCCATATCTTGGAATTAATCTCCATATCATCCAACTTGGAATTAATCTGCATGTCATCTTAAATGAAATAAGAATTTTAACTTAAAGTAATTTTTTCAAAATTAATATAACCAACAAAATATTGAAAATTGTTATTACAAATTATGTATTATTTGGTTTAGATTTGGATTTTAAACAATCAAATTAAAAATAAATTGAGTTTGTCTATTTTTTATCTTAATAATATATTGTTAACCAAATCTTTGATAGACTTAAATAGTACCAAATTTTTAATAAACCTATATTTTTTAATATTTAATTTATTATATATTGAATAATAAAATAATAATAATACTATATAAATTTTCTTAATTTATTTTGTTTATCTTTTTATTTCTTTTCTTTTTATGATAGATGATGTATGGCAGGTTTTAAATGTGGTTTGCTTTAGTCCTAATACAACTAAGCTTTGAATAGGTTTTTTGAATGATGAAGACAATTGTTGAAACGAGCTGATCGTTGCAGGCTTTCCATGGCGCTGGGCTGGTGCATCATTGCAGGCTTTCCATGGAGGCTTTTACCCTTTCCCCTGTGATGGTTGATGCAGGTATCAAGGGCTCTCGGGTTTTTTTTCTTTCTATTATCTTGTGGGGAGGGTTTTATTGTGTCTCCTATTCTCGTGGGCTAGTTTCTTGCTGGGGTTTGGTCCTGCAGGGTGGTATTCATCTAGTCGGTGGCACTCTTGGAGTCTCTCCCCTTCACTGGGGGACTAGTACCAACCAAGGTAAAAAAAAGTGGGAAGTTAACCGTTTATTCTCTGCTGCCTTCGTGGAATTTGGAAATGTCGGGTTCACCACCCCTGCATGGGATTCTTCGTCGTGTTTTTTTGTGGGTTTTAGTCGACTGTCCCTTTCGACACGCTATGGGTTGAATTCTGTTAACCGTTGACGTACTCGAGGGTTTTGGGGTTCCATTCACGGGTTTTTTGGTCCTCTCTCCTGGTACACGGTCCTTCTATCGCGGCCTATCCTCCGGTTTTTCGGACTGTCTGTTGGTCTTTGGGGTATTTCCCATTATTCTTTTTACGGGTTTTTTTCTTATCATTATGGTCATGGGCTGACTCCGACTAACCCTACCCTCTGGGCTAGGGCTTCTTCCCCATTTGGCTCGGGGTATGGTGGGTTGACTTCTGTTTACCTTGGATGTTCACGGGGGTTCTGGGTTCCTCCCACGGGTTTTTTGGTCTCCTCTCCTGGCACACGGTCCTTTTCTCACGGCCTATCCTCCGGTATTTTGGACTTACTGTTGGAATCTGGGGTATTTTTTGTTGGTTTTTTCTTTTCTCTGTGGTCGAGGGCTGACTCTGGCTAACCCTACTCTCAGTGTCAGGGTTTCTCCCCCATTTGCTCAGGGTTTGGTGGCTTGGGACTCGATATTGTACTGGTGGGCTCTGGTAACCATGGCCGTGTGACCGTGGTTTGGAGTTAGGTTATCAGTCTTGGTCACATCTATGTTGACCCCTGGGGACTATCCCACATGGTTGAGCTGGCTGCTCCCATGTGCTTCCATCGCAAACGACATGCCAAGTGTATTAAGACTCAGGAGGGGCGCTTTTGCTTTGTCCTTGGTCATGACATCTTCATGGACAGAGTTTCATCTCTTTTCTCTCGTGCACTTGTCGGGTGACTGGAGTACTGTAGGATGGGGAAGTCGGCTTGGATCGATTGGGCTACGGAGCACCGGAAGCCCCTCTTTGACTACATACCCACCATCATCTTGTTATCAATGGGTGGATTGTTTTTGTCTTTTTGGAGGAGGAGCACTGCACCCGTATCCTCGAAGGTATTTGGAACATTGGGGTGGGATCCCTGGTCCTTGGACGCTGGCATTCACACTTTCATCCTCTTTGGGAAAGAATCACGAAGCGCCATCTCTGGGTGCTGCTCCCACACTTGTCATTCCCACTTTGGAACAAGCATGTCCTAGAAGGGATTGCCAATACGATTGGCAGGTTTGTAGCAGTTGATGCGGATTTCCACCTCGCCTATGACAAGAGGATTGCTCGAGTCCTTGTCGAGTTGGACATCTCTCTAGGTTTACCTGCGGAAGTTGATATCCTCTGCAATGAATGGCTCTTGGTCCAATGGCTCAACTACCTCCATGTGTCGTTTCGATGTAGCTATTGTCATGAGACCGGTCATCTTCGGCGTGCTTGTCCTTCTCTCCGACTGTCACCAAATGGGTTGACCCTACCGAGATGGATCATTCTATACCAGGTATTTACTCCAATTCTCTCTCTCCATATGATGTTGTCTCCGATTCTTTTCTGGACGCCATTGATGATTTGATTTTGTCTCGAGCTAAAGCACCTCTTCCTAACTCATCCCCGGCCC
Organism: Pseudotsuga menziesii; assembly: GCA_001517045.1. Taxonomy (NCBI): domain Eukaryota; kingdom Viridiplantae; phylum Streptophyta; class Pinopsida; order Pinales; family Pinaceae; genus Pseudotsuga; species Pseudotsuga menziesii. Next base: position 66,891 of record LPNX010350017.1, on the reverse strand, counting down.
CCTTTCCCCTTGCTAACTCTATGTCTTCGTTGCCTGATCCTTCTCTGGTTTATGCTCAGGTACTTCCCAGTGACACTTTGCCTCTTGTTTCGAACATATCCTCATCATTACGGTCTTTACCGGCAACTGTGGGCTCACCTCCCCTTACTACTCCTGCACATACTCAAGACTCATTGCCTCCACCTTCCTCGCACCTCACCACTCCACCGACTCTACCTTCTTTAACTTCTCTTGTGTATTTCCCACCACTCACTCACCCTAGCACTCCATCGGTTTTTACTACATCCTCTAGCAGTCCTACCACATCCCCCTCTTTCTCTGACCCTTCCCTTCAAAAATCACTGTCTATTTTCACGGCTACGACCCCTACTTCTCCTTCCACCCTTCACCTTAACTCCATTCGATTTGCAAATGTGATTGTCCGTAAGGAAAAAAAGGATAAGACGAAGGTGGACCTATCCTCTGCTTCTCCTCCCTATATTCCTCTTTCTGTTCGCATCAAAGATGCGGTCCATGGCTTGCCCTCCCGAGGACTTAGAGCGATGTCTCCCCTCCAGAATGTTCCTTGATGAAGATTTTATCCCTCAATCTCAGGGGTCTTGGAGGTAAGACCAAAAATTTTAGCCTCCGTGCTCTCTTCCAGTCACTAGGTCCGGATATGATTCTTCTACAAGAAACCATGTGTAGTTCCTCTCCTACTTTACTTGCCTCTTGCCTTCTCTAAACTTTTACCTTCTTGGGAATTTTGTGCCGTCAGTGCATCGAGCCTCTCGGGTGGAATCCTTATGGCTTGGAACCCACTTCGGGTTAAGTGTCGTGCCTTCCAGACTTGTGCTAGCCTCCTGGTTCAGGTCTCTTTCCATGGTATGACTTCTCCAATTGCCATCCTTAATGTATATGGCCCCTATAGAGATCGTGAACCTTTCTGGGAAAAGGCACACAGAGGGGGCATTCTTAACATCCCGAATCTTGTTCTGGGAGGGGACCTTAATCTCACATTGAACTCCTCAGAGATTTGGGGACAAAAGGCTTCCCCTGATCCCCTCTCACAACACTTCTTGTCCCTTTTTGACTTGGTGGGTCTTGTGGATTTAGCTCCTCAGTATGCTGGTCCTACTTGGCGGAACGGTCGTGTGGGTGTTGATGGTATCAGTAAAAGATTAGATAGATTTTTTATCTCAGCATCCATGATTCCATCTCTGGGGGTTCACAGAGTGTGGACTCAGTGTGCTGACATTTCCGACCACTACCCAATATGCTTTGAATAGAACAAACAGAGGGGTTCCTGTAACTATCCATTTAAATTTAATCGTTCTTGGCTCAATGATCCGGCTTTCTCTGAATGGATATCTATGCGGTGGCCTCATTTTACCCAAGGTGACTATGCTCATGGTCTTGAATCCCTCTACCATAAGCTGCGTTCACTTAAAATTGAAGCTAAGGTATGGATTAAGGACAAACTGGCTAGGATGGAATCCGAGTCCAAAAGTATTGACAGTGCCATTGTATCTCTCCTCTCGGGCTCGTCTAATGGTATCCTCTCCAATGAGGATATGACAAAACTGACCCTCCTTAGAACTGAAAAGAAGAAGATTTTGGATCATTATTTGCTGACTTGGCAATTAAAAAGCAGAATGAAATGGGCCCTGTAGGGTGATTCGAATACCAAATATTTCCGCATGCTGGCTTCTAGAAGGCGGAATCAAAACTTGATTTGGTCTCTAGTTGATGAGGATGGTAACAGCTATGAAGATGAGGCAGCACTTAAAGAACCGGGTCCGTCTCATTTTGCAAATATATTCAAGGATGATGGAGGCACGTGTATGCTGCATCAACTAAAGGTTGTCATGCTTTATCCTAAGATGATATCTGATGAGAATGCATCTGGCCTCACCTGTCCTGTTACTCTAATGGAAATTGAGTATGCCCTGAAATCATTTAAAAAAGACAGGAGCCCGGGCCCAGATGGTTGGCCTGTTGAGTTCTACCTGTACTTTTTCGATCTCATGGGTCATGAATTATTGTCTGCAGTTTATTTAGCCAGGGTCTCAGGCATTATCCCTTCCTCTCGGAACTCGACCTTCCTCGCTTTGATCCCTAAAAAAGATAAGCCTAGGTCTTTTGCAAATTACAGGCCCATCTCTTTGTGTAATTTGCTATATAAATTGATCTCTAAGGTCATTGCGGTCAGGCTCAAGCCTTTTCTGGACTCCGGTATCTCCCAAGAACAATTCGGCTTCCTTAAAAACCGTCAAATCGTCGAGCCTATCGGTATTGTTCAAGAGGCTCTCCACTCTGTAAAAGCAAAAAATATTTGTGCCTTCATCCTCAAACTGGACTTGATTAAGGCCTTTGATCGTGTAAATTGGACCTATATCCGTCTCATTTTGATCCAGATCGAGGCTCCTCTCCTGGCTGTCAATTGGATTATGGGCTGCCTCACCTTTGCTAATTTTGCTGTCCTGATCAATGAGACCCCATCGAAGTTTTTTTCTACTTCTAGGGGTATTCGACAAGGTTGCCCTTTATCTCCATTACTCTTCATCCTTGTCATTGAGGGACTCAGCCTATTAATCTCGGATGCACGAAATCATGGTCTCATCCGAGGTATTCAAATCACTTCCTCCCTTGCTCTTACCTATCCTCTTTTCGTGGAAAATGTGATCTCAATGGGCACTGGCACATTACAGGAATGGGTTTCTTTTGATGTAATTCTTGGTACCTTCTGTAAGGCTTCTGGTATGTGTATAAGCCTAGATAAATCTTGCTTTCTGTATAATAATATAGATGCAGACATTTACTTGGACATTGCCAGGGTCCTACCATATCAGATGGAGCCGATTTCTTCTGGTTTTAAGTACCTTGGTTTGGTTACTACATTAAACCTCTTGGCTATAGGGTTTGTGATTGGAATTGGCTGGTACATAAATATGAGAAGAGGATCTGTCTCTAGACCCACAAACTACTCTCTTTGGGAGGCCGTCTGATTCTTGTTCAGTCTGTGCTTTCCAGTATTCTGGTATATTGGTTGGGATTAGCTCCCATCCCTGCTTCTGTCCTGCACAAACTCAGGAGCATTACGTTTGCTTTTTTATGGGGATCCACTAAAAATAACCGAAGATATCATTTGGTTAACTGGCAATGTCTCTCATGGCCAAAGGAGTATGAGGGTTGGGGGATAAAAAATCTAAACTGCTTCAGCATTGCTCTGCGTCTCAAAAAATTCTGGAGGGTTCTGATGAACGATGGATTGTGGCGTCGGATACTCTCCAACAAATACTTGAAACACCTCTCTGTGGTAGCTTGACTCAGAGGTAAAAGGTTTTGTACTCGTGGGGTTTCTACTATATGGAGGGGTTTTTTACAGATTCTCCCCTGGCTGGGAAGTCACCTTGCTTGGCAGGTGGGTAACGGAAATGATATTATGATTGGTATTGACCCAGTTATTGGTGTCCCTTCCTCTCTCACCCTTCCAGTCGAGCTGAGATCCCTTCTGGAGAATTTGGACATCAACTCTCTCTCGCAGGCTCGCAATACTTTACCAAACTCTCAGCATTACTGGTACACGACCGAGCATTTGTGTATTGATGGGGTATGGAAAGATGCCTGGGATGCATATACGAGGGGTCTGGATCTCTGTGGTATTCGTCTCACAACACAATATGATACTCTTTTATGGGACTTTAACAAACAGGATGGCTCTATCTCTGTTAAACTTGTATATGACTGCATCGTTAAATCTTTTTCCCCATCTTTTGGCAATCGGCTTCACACTTTATTATGGTCCAGTGCTCTCCCTAGCAAAATTGGATGCTTTATATGGTTGGTATTAAGGAACAAAATTCTTACCTGGGATAACCTTCAGAAATGGGGTCGGTCTGGTCCAGGTATCTGTGCTTTGTGCTATGCTAATGAGGAGTCAGTCATACATATCTTCTCACACTGCACTATTTGGAAGAATGTTTTTGATCACATTTGTGTACAGTTTCAGTTGCCTCCTCCTCCTCACGCTGACTCTCTTGTTATATTTGTGGAAAATTGGGCTGTAAATTTCCCCAGACACTCGGCACTTTGTACTATCCCATTCCATATTATGTGGGCCATATGGAAAGCACGGAACCTGTCCTTATTTGAAGGAAAGAAGCTGACTATTCTTAGCATTGTGCACCAGATCACTAATTCTATGCAATTGTATTCTTCTCAGACTGTCAAAGTTAAAAAGGTCAGGAAGATTGGGCATCCTCCCTGCTTGATCTACCCCTGTGGATTTTTCGATGGAGCCTCTGCAACAAATGTTGCCGGTGTTGGATACAGCTTGTACCTGAATGAGTCACACTCCTTTGAGTTTGCGCTGGGGGTTGGAAATGACTCCAATACAAAAGCGGAATTACTTGGCCTATGGGCCCTTCTGCTTTCATCCCAGATGATGGGGATTCCCTTATCCCACATATTTGGTGACTCTTCAGTTATCATTAACTGGGCAAAGGGATCCACTGCTCTTTCCCCACCAGATCTCTTTCACTGGTGCCAGGAAACACAAATGCTAATTACTAGCTTTCAGGATCTGTCTTTCAGCCACATCTACCGTGAACACAATCGGATTGCAGACCGTCTCTCTAAAACTGCTCTCTCTTTGTCTCTGGGTTTTGATTGTTTCTCAGAATTTATGGAGGACCATTTGGTCTCATATGATGACTTCCAACTCTTTTGAGTCTTGTTCGGAGAGCTTACTCCCCTTTATGACTAGTTGATTTGCGGCTCCTTGAGTGGCCTCTTTTAGATTGCTGATCTAATCCCTTTGGCTCACGGTAGTTGGGGTTTGATGAGACTGATCCCCTCCATGATGAGACAGTTTACTAATGGGAACACTCACTCAATTGTCTTGCCTTTCCCCCTCGCTGCATCTGGATGTGACTTATTATTGTATGAGTTGTATTCTCTCTGAGATGTAACCCATATTTGGGACGGTGCTATTGATGCCCTTTGATTCTTAATAAGAATAACAAGGACAGGGTTTTTTCTTCCTGAAAAAAAAAACTAAGCTTTGAATACTATAGTCAACCATATGCTAAATAGAAAGGGCTAATGATTGTTTTACTTTTTTTTATTGTTTTGTTGGTGGATGACTTATTGCAAATCCTAAATGTGGATTGCATTATTATATCTAGAGTAGTTAGATGAAGAAGATGTTGTCACATGAGGTAAGGTAACACATTACAAAAAATAAGAAGTTATTAAAAAAACCATGTTAAACTTTAATTCACCAAGTACTAAAGAGATCAAAATTTTGAAGATGAATTCTTTTGAACATGTAAAAAAATTAAGATAAAAAAAATTTACACAAAAAATCAGATCCTTTTAGATGCTTGATAAATCCATGTATGTTAATAAAATTACTTTTACACGATGTAAAAGCCTTCAACAACTTCTTAATTTAATTTAATTTAAAAAATACTATATATCCGTAAAATTAAAATTGGAATTAAAAAAAAAGTCAACGTTATTATACTCAAATCGACATGATATGTGCTTATACCATATTAATCAATAATATAATAAGATTTAAATATTTATTATTTGTTGATACAAAGGACTCAAATCTCCCAAAAATTACAAATAAGGTAACAACTTTCATTTATTATTAATATTAGTCCTAAATCTGAGCGTTTGTCTTCATCCTGTAACTTTATTTTATCACCTGGGTCTTCGTCCTATAACTTTGATTATTATTTAATATTATTTCGTAAATGTGAACGTTTGCTTTTACCCTATTTAATTGAATAAGTCGGTCAAATATACTTTGCATGATTTGTTAAGTTTTTATTGCAAAAGCTCATGCTACACTGTTCCACAACAAATTCATGAGCTAAAAATGATGGTGTTTATATAATAAAATTTATATATATTCAAATAACTTTACAGACTTTGATGTTTAGTAATAAATATGACAGATTTTTATAAACATTTAATTAATAATATTTTAGCATTTTAATAAAAAAAAATTAGTAAATACGACTCAGATCTGCATGATCTTTCACTGCTGAAAGAGAGGAAATAACATTATTATTTTCTTGACTATCTCATGTCAAAAGCCTTTATCTTAGAATATTATTTCACGAAAAACTTGTTACCTTAAAATTAGGGGGTTTTATATTATAACTTTTACATCAATTTTGTAATTTTGTTATAAATTTTTTAATAATAATTTATTTTTGAATTCACTAAGAATTGATTCCCTAAAAATTAGGGATTAGGGATTTTTATATAAGGGAGTTTTTTATTATAACTTTTACATCAATTTTGTAATTTTGTTATAATTTTTTTTTAATAATAATTTATTTTGAATTCACTAAGAATTGATTCCCTAAAAAATGGATTTTTATATAATAACTTTTATAACAATTTATTTAATTAGATTTTATAATAATAGTAATAATATATTTTCCCAAACCCGCATGGGTGTAGACTGATGGGTGTAGACTGACTGGCAAGTGCTCAGGTTAACACTATTTAAGCCACCCCTACTAGACATGATGACCTTTGTAGCGAAATAGTCTCGACCCACTAACTATTTCGGTAGCAGAGGACTGAGGGCTCGTCTGTTTGCCAACTTGTTCTAGTTGTTACCATTTCAAATTCGAAGAAGCAAAAAGACACTGAAGAAGATCCTAGAGAAAATGTTGAAGACCAGGTGATGAGCAGTGCTCATAGCTTTACTTAGATTTAATTATTTACTGTCTTTTTTGCCTACTATTGTTAGGCCAGTTTGTTAAAATCTAAAATATTATAGTCACTTATGGTAAAGGAAAATGCCAACAAAAATTAGGATGACTGACTGTATATGGGGTACATACTTTCTGCACAAATTATAAGCGTTTTTTTGCAATGAATTACTGTTACTTTTTTATGAGGATTTATTTCAGCTCTTTACACATATCAATTATCCATTTTAATTAAAAATAATAATAATATATTTTTAAATTCATAATCTAATAACATCAAGCTAGAAATTGATTAGCTAAAAATAAATGATTTTAATATAACAATTTTTACATCAATTAGTAATTAATAGTTACAATTAGTTTTTTATAATAATCAATTTTTAAAACCATGGTCTAAATCAAGTTGGTGTACTGTACTCTTTTGTTTGTATAGAACAAGGGACCCATTGATTTTGTTTGTATAGAACAAGGGACCCATTGATACCTTATCCTTGTGACCTCCTAAAAAGAAGTACATTTTTTTAACAGGACCCATTGATACCTTACATGCTTGTTGTCCTAAAAGGAAATACAAATTCTTAACCATACAAACACATGTTCTTAACAGTTTCAGTGCACTGCACTGCATATTGTGTCAGCTCTTCATGTAAGAGCAAAGTGGTCCATTCTCCAGAAAATTATGCCTCAATAATCTACCCATCTGTATAATTTAATATCTCTGGTTATAAAAATATATTGAACCATTCAAACTGCAGGAAATCATTCCTCAATCACCTGGCTGACTGTATAATTTAGTACCTCTGATCATAAGAATATGATCAAGCATTCAAGCTGCAGGAAATCATGCCTCAAATCACCTGGTTGGTTGTATAATTTAGCAACTCTGATTACAAGGATATGATCAAGCATTCTTACGAAGACTATTAAAAATATGTATTTTTGGGCTAGTTAGGTTGGAATTTGACCAAAACTCACAGTACAGTACATTTCTTTTTGGTGGCTCTTATAAAATTTCAAGAAAAACACTCCCAATGAAAATAAAAACTGCTCCTTTTTATATAAAAGATCCTCAAAACACTTCATTCTCACTATGAAAGTAACTGGTATGAAACACAACTTCATGAGGGTGTGGACTTGAATACAAAATCAAAATCCCATTATCATGATTTCTGTAACCATTGACATGTGAACTGTTTAAACTATTTTCCTTCCATTGTCTTCAATCCATGCATGTATTTGATGGGAACAGATTCATTTCTGTGGGGGCATGGCCAATTTGATTTTAACATTTTGTCCTTTCGTCACTGTCTCTCGTGTCTACAGGAACGGGCAGAGGCAGACAGATTCATGATTCGCCTCAACTTGCCATTCAAAAGCCGATAAGATCCAATATGATGTTCATATTCATCTCTAAAACCTGAATCCTCACCTGTAGAAAAACCCAATCCCATGTTCAGCTTCTTCTCCAAATCTGTAGCATCCTCAGGCCTGGTTATCAGTTTATCAAAGCAAATATATCTTCCACTTCCCCCAATCTCCATCTGTTCATATACACAGACATGAGCCTCTGCTGCCCTCCTTACATCCACAATCGCCAACAGATTATTTTCGTACATCTCTCTGGCCCCTGCAACAAAATCCCCAAACCCATCGATTACATTCTTACTGTACTGTCAGAAAGAAAAAAAAATGAAGGGCTTCTTGTTGTGGTGGAGGTGATGAGTTAGAATATAGTATACCTTTGAGATAAGCAACGGCGGATGAAGCGCAAGAGGCAGAAAATGCAGGCCCTGTTAGAAGGGCAGGGCAAAGGGTTACCAAATTAACGCCTCCTCTTTCTTCTGCAACTCTCCAGGCAGCTTTCTCGGACATGGTCTTTGACAGAGCAAGCCATAGCTGCAATTAAATTCAAAAATATTATCAAAACCAAATCAATTCACTCCACTTTCAATTAGTACAATTATAAACAACAAGTTTGAAGAAATCTGGTTGAGAGGAGGTCTCTTGTGTCACAAACAAAACAAAATACCATGTATACATCAATTTGATGTCTGGTTAAGTTATAACATTATTTTTATACACAGAATAACAAGTTGGAAGAAATCTGATAGAGAAGAGGTCTCTTGTGTCATAAAAATAGCATAACAGAAAATAGTATACATCAATTTGATATCTAGCTAAGCTATAACATTATTATTATTTACAGACTAACTGATAAACAAAACAAAATACAAGACAAAGTAGTATACATCAATTTGACATTATTATTATCCACAGAATTACTGATATATAGATTTAACAAAGTTAAAAACACCAAAATAATACAATGATTGACATAAAAAAAATGATCATTAACATACAAAATCTTATATGATCATTGACATAGAAAATCTTACCTTCTTTTCCCTGCAAAGATGCAGATCGCTCCAGAATTTCTCATCCATAACAATCTCAGAATTTGCACTGAATCCATGGCGTTGCCAAATACAAGCAGCTAATGAAGATGTGAACACACACCTTCTCACAGATGGGGTCACTGAGCATGCTTCCACCGTCTTCTCTGACCCCTTTACTTCTAAATTCACCATATGCTCCTGCTCAATCACCATATCAAGTAAATTGGATTGAGAGAAGTAAGGAGCTTTAAATTCTCAAAATTAAAAAACCAAATGAAAATTATACTAAGTTCAATGGACTTACTGTGTATCCAGAGAGACCATGTGGATCAATAAAAGAAGATGTGTGAAACACCCCATAACACCCATCAAAAGCTTCAGAGATGGAAGCAATAGAATCAGCAGCCACATTTACCACCACACCACTCAGTCTATTATTGGCTGAATACAAGGAAAACTCTTCCATCTCTCCCAACTTCTGCAATTCCTCTGTCACATAGCAAGACTTATAAGTCAACTAAACATTGAACAAAACAATAATTTTAGCTATTCACTGAGTTTTAAAGGCAAATCCAGCAACTAAAACTTACAAAAACCCAGATCTAAATCTATCATAAATCATATTTAAAAACCTTCCATCCTCTGTAACTTCTCTTCAAAAGAATTTGAGTGTAACCATATAATGAAACTGAAGGAGTTTTGCTCTTCCCCAAAAGAATTGAAGGGTATTTATACCTTTGGTATGGACTGTGAGGCGAACAACATATCCTCTAAGAAGCAACTGTCTCACAATCCAGAGACCAAGAAACGATGTACCATTTGTGACACAGACAGTCTTCTTCGGCATCTCTGATGGAGATCTGAAGCTGTCAGCTTTGATTTCCATGGGCAATTCCTTCCAGTCTTGGCAGATGGGTGCAGTCTTGACGATCGCCATGGGAGAAAAGAGAGGAAGCTCCAAGGCAGAGTTGAGAGTTGAGAGTAGAATGAGAGTCAGGTGGCTCTAATTTATTCCAAATGGAAAGGGGAAGAATGACATGGATTAGTAGTTGGGAAAATGCCACATCTAACCTTCAAAACTCATGGCCGGGAGACGGTAAGATGGTTTACTTTTCAGGTGCGTAGACGTAGGCGATATCCGTATGTGTGGTCCTTGTCACATGGTGCCCCACTTCCATACAAGCAGACCTGGGAATATTGTTGTAAATAGCAATTGTGAGACTGAAAATTTTACAGCAAAACAAAACAAAGCTCTGGCTTGACTGTATAAGTTATTGTATACAAATCAGGTTAGTTGAGGTCTGTAAATTATGTCAGGTTAGTTGTAAATTATGTGTCAGTTAGTTATTGAGTATTAATGTATATAATTTGTTGCATTGTATTAATTTGTTTGAGTTAGTTATTGAGTATTAATGTATATAATTTGTTGTATTGTATTAATTTGTTTGAGTTAAATGTAGTGTATTAATAGTTGTATATGTACTGGAGTATGGCTTAATGGTTGGTTGAGAATTAAATTTGAAGGAATGTATTCCGTGTTTTAAGATTTGGATTTTTTTTATGTATAAAAAAGAAAAGTGTGGAATAATGGTTTTAAGTTTTGGATTTTGGAGTCAATTTTGTTGGAATTTGGAATTTTCATATTTTAAGTTGGGTTTTTTATTTTAAAAATGAATTCAGCACTCTTCAAATTTTTTGGTCATTTCAATTATACAATTTCAACAACATATATCTATAATTTTAATGGTTACAATGGGTCCCAACCATAATACATTTAACTTATATAAAAAAAAATGATTTTCTAATTTTTATTTTTATTTTTTTAATTTCATTTATAAATCAATCAATAAATAACAATACAAATCTAGAAATTATGTTACTATTAATATTCTACAAAATAGTTAATATATAGCTCCACTCAAATTGTATACCATATCTTGAATGAAAAATTTAAAGATATATAACTTAAATTTAAAATTTTTCATATTAAAGTTATATATTTTTAAATTTTTCATTCAAGATATGGTGTACAATTTGAGTGGATATATATATATATATATATATATGAATTTTGTTATTAAATCTGAAATATATTTTTAAATATTAAAAAAACAATTAAAATTTAATAATTATTATTGTTTAAAATTTAAAATTTATTATTGTAATACTTAATGGTATTAATAGTTTATACTTTTCTATACCTATTTTAATATAAAAATAAAGTAAATTATCTAAAATTATTAAAATCATTAATACCAATAGAATATGTTCAATTTGTATTAAAAATTTTTATTTATAAATAATTTTTTATTTATAAATAGAAAATTAGTTCAGATTTCATTTTTTTGATAAAAATCTTAATACATGGTATACGATTCTTAATACCAATATGAAGAGAAAAAATGGTTTTAATAATAAGGAAATCATATGTATTATAAGTATATTTATTTGTTCAAAGTTTATAAAGAAAAATCAAAACAAAAAGGAATTTATATTTATTTCGCAACCAATTTAACAATATGTTAGTATCAAAGGTTATAACGTCACATCAAGAGGAGATTTGAAAAGATTGTAAAAAGTTACATGACAATAAGTTAAGTTCAAAAGGTTTTAGAAGGACTTTCATTTAATATTCCAAAAGAGTTAGAAGGTTTAATAAGGACTCCATGTTTCTAGAAGAAGTGAAGTAGGATATTAATATGGAATAAAAATTTAAGATAAGGATAAGTCATTGTATAAAGGTAACTATGTAACATCATATAGATATCAATTAAAGATGGTCTAACTAAATAATTAACATATTCTCAAAGCATACGATATAAAGGCATTTATGAATTGAGAAGTAGGACAAAGTAAGAAGAATATTGTATTGGTTTTGAAGTCATGGGAAAGGGGGGTTACATAATCATAATTAAAGTAGGACTTGATTATAAAACCACTATCTTCATCCTCCACTACCTATGGTAGCCTCGTACTCAAATTGTGTGGAGTTTGAGGTTTGCAATGGTTTTGATGCTTATTAGGTGGCTTCCACATTTGCATGTTCATCATTGCAAGCATATTGTATCTATCCCAAATGTTCACAGTAGATAGGCCTAATAGTTTCCATCTAAGGTAAACAAAGAAAAAGAGAGTGTCTGCATATTTAAATTTAAGACATATATTGTCAATGTGAGTAGAAGATGCATTTTCAACAATGATGATCCATGTGCAACTTGTGATGCCCAGCCATGATCCGTGTACAACTTGTGATGCCCAACTATCTATTTATATGTTTCACTATCAAGCTTTGTTGTTTGTTCCCCACCACCACCACCACCATCACCACTCATTTAATCACTATGAAACCTCTAAAACTATCACTGAATATAAAGAACAATAATAACAATAAGTTATAACAACAATGACATCTTCTACATAGAAGTAGATAATATTGGTATCACTAATATTGAATTCATGATTTAGGAGGTGAATCATCAATACATCAATAAGGAGGCGAATCATCAATACTTCAATAAGGGCATGCATCCCATCACTGATATCATCCCCTATTTTAGCGTATCCACTAGCTTATCTAATTTGTACATAAAGACAATGATGATGAATCATGATGCTCCTATCAAGAAATTTATTGTCGTTTCTAGCCCATCTAACAATCAACTAATTTATACCATAACAAGATGAAAGTGAACAATGCTAAGCTAGCAAGAGTGCCATAAAAAATAACAATGTTTTGAAGATCAAAGTGTTATGTCAAAATAGATTTTATATAAATAGGAGTCTACCATCCTTAAGTACCTAGTTACATAGATTTATGATGGAATTCTAAAAATTAAAACAATTTCACACAAAAGCTACCATACCAAGATAAGAGCATATGGATAAATTATATATCAACCACCCACAAATATATGATAGTAAAAATTATTTAAAATAATAAATATACATAAAATCTCATATATAAAGGTACAACCATAATTAAAAAAAAAACACTTCTCATATGATTTTTATTTTAATATTAATATTAAAATTCACTACTAATAAACTTTAACCTTTGGCTATTATACATATAATATATAGCTTTAAAATAATTGTAATTAAATTATTACTTTCATTTAATCAACAAAATGCTTCTTTCTCGTGTTTTTCATTTTATTATTATAAAAATTTTCAATATCTTAATATTAAAGTTATATAAGATTCTAGCACAACATAACTTTACAAAATGATCCATTATAAAAATGTTAGATTTCATATTTATGTTAGTACCCTAAATGTAAGGTAAGATACTGAAACATTGACTTCCTTAATATCATTTTCCACTAACCAGCAACGAGTTCCTCTCATGGCATGGCTAAGGATACGAGGGAAATTAAATTTTATAAAATGTATAATTATAGCATAAGATAGGATATGAGGGAAATCAAATTTAATTAAATGTATAATTATGACATAAGATGGTATTATAAAAGAGAGGAGATTGGAATTTGGAATTTTCATTATTTAAGTTGTATTTTTTATTTTATTATTTAAGTTGTATTTTTTATTTTAAAAATGGATTAAGCACTTTCCAAAATCTCTCGTTATTTCAATTATACAATTTTAACCATATATATCTTCAATTTTAGCCATTGCAATGAGATTAGAAAAATCATAAAAAAAAAATCCAAAACATAGAACATTTAAGTTACATAATCAAAAATTGATTTTCTAATTTTTACAATACAAATCTGGAAATTACGTTATCATATATATATATATAAGAAGAACAATTTGGATAAAAATTGTCTTTACAGTGGGCTAGAGAATGATATTTCTAACCTTAGGAATGAAGGTAATATCCTCTTAATGGGCGATTTTAATGCTAGAACTTGAAACAACCAAGCTACTCTCCTAAGCAATTACTCTAACCCTAATCCTCTTTGGTTAGACGAAGACCTTACTTTAGCTAGCAGGTACAGGAGAAGCTCTGATGATTTAGGGGAAAATTTCTTTGGGTCGGAGCTAATCAAGCTCTGTAGCTCTCAAGATCTCATAGTTTGCAACGTCTAACGAAGTGGCCCAGTTCTAGCCAGATGACCTGTATCCATGGGCTTGGTAGCAGCGTAGTAGATTATGTTATTTCTGATATTTCTTTATACCACGATATAATAAATTTGGACGTAATAAACGACCATGAGCCTAATTCGGATCATAAACCTTTAATGGTAACTCTCAACTGTGACATCCATAGTGATCCCATAGAGGATAATCACTATAACCAAAGGAACTTGATCTTTGATAGAAATAAAAAGGATCTTTTTATAAATGAGTTAAAAATTAATTTGCTTCCTTTATCAAGTACAGACAACATAGAAGACCTATATTATAATTTTACTAAAACCCTCTCTTATTCCATTAACAAGTTCTCAATTGAAGTTTCTAGTAATAAAAAGAATAAAAAAACCAACCCTTGGTACGATACTGATTGTAAAAATGCGAGAAGAGAGATTAGGGAAGCTCTTGATGATTCTCTTAAAATTAACAAGATAAAAATATACAAAGCCCTTACTAAAAACAAAAAAATGCAGTATATTCACAAAAGGCAAGACATTCTCTTGCACCTCTCTAAGACGGCTCCTAAGAAATTCTGGAGGCAGATTCTAACTAGAAAAACTAAAGATAATAATAAAATTTCTTTGCACGACTGGAATTCCTATCTTCAAAAGCTTTATGACTCCCCGAATGTCATAGACAACTTTGAAACCCTTCTCACAACGAAAGAATTTTTCTCTTTAGAAGACATAGATTTTGGGGTTAAGCGTCTAGCAAATGGAAAAGCCAAGGACATTGAAGGTTACCAGGCAGAAATCTTAAAAATTGGAGGTCCTGTCCTCATCCCTCACATCCACAAGCTTTTTAATCAAGCAGTCAAGCAAGGGTTCCCTAAGCCTTGGACTCAGAGCCTCATTATCCCTATTTTTAAAAGCGGGGATACAAATAACCCCTCAAATTATCGGACTATTATGATTAGCCCCCTCTTAGCCAAGTTATATGGTATTATTTTGGAAAAGAAGATCATCATTTGGCTTGAAAGTGAAGGTAAGGGAGCTAAAGGTCAAGCG
>LPNX010350017.1:24415-50848 GCA_001517045.1 Pseudotsuga menziesii | reverse complement strand
TAGAGTGCCCTGCATACACCCACATTAGATCCCAGTTTCATAATCTTTGTTGCAATACCGACATTCCTAGCCTTTTAGCTTGTCAAAATTATAGTAAGCTTAGGACGCTTCTCTCCAAGCTCTTTGAGCATAGAAATATCACTTTAAAACAAACTAATTAATTTTCTTCTTCAGGGTCCGATAGACCAAATTTTGGTCTCAGGGGACGTTAACCATCATCATCATCTATATATATAGTATATCTTTAAATTTTCCATTCAAAATATGGTATACAATTTGAGTGGAAGTGTGTGTGTATATATATATATGTATATATATATATATAAACATTAAAAATCAAACCATTAAAATTTAATAAATATTATTATAATACTTAATAGAATTAATAATTTATATTTTTATAGGTCTATTTTAATATAAAAATAAAATAAATTATCTAAGATCATTAAAATCATTAATACTAATGGAACATGTTCAATTTGTATTAGAACTTTTCAATCATAAAAAGGAAATTAGTTCAGATTTCATTTTTTTTTCATAGGAGACTGATGTGAAGAGATTAAATGGTTTTAATAGCAAGGAATCATAAGATTATGAATATCAATATTGTAACATCTTAAAATTACAGTAAAAAAAAAAATTGTATGTCAATCGACAATTTTCCTAAGAAGATAAATTCATGAGATGATATATTTTACACTATATCAATTGTGACAATAAATCGAATGTAACTTAAATTGATTGCAGACTCAAAAGATTGTATATTGTTTCCACTAACTTGCCCTTTCACGACCTTACATTGATGCGTAAAAGGAATCATTACTTAAGTGTTGGAAACTTTTTATATTTTTATTGTCAGTTATAGTTCGTTGTAATTGTTGTTTTTGCCTTTAGTCCTTGGTCCCACTTATCGGCTAGAGAGAGGAGGGTCTCATGTCTTACTTAGCCTCTATGGCTAATGCAGAAAATTCGCTTCTCTTGTGCAGGTGAAAGTGATTAAGTTTTAAGCTTCCTAGCTAAGAGGACAAGGTCCTAAGATAGGATACATCCTAAGCAAAGGGGCCATAACAAAACATATCCTATGTTATACCATATGCCAAACCTTGCAATAACTCTTATCAAATTGCAAATACGAACTATGCTTTAAAAGTGCCTAAACTATCGTATTATACGTTATGCTATGATTCCAAAACAAAATATTATTGCATGGAAAAAGTGCATGAGGCTTTTAAAAGCAACGTAGGTTGACTATATGTTATCGAAATGATGGTTGGGAAGATGTGTAGGAGCTGTCAAATGAATGTTTCCATACGTAGGCCATGTGGAGGCCTTTATTACACCAGCTGGAAGCCAAAAAGATTAGTACGAAACGCTAGGGATTTATGGTGTCGGGTAAAACAGTGCAAGCTTGTTCTTAAATCTTGGTCTCGTGAGATCTTTGGTTTTAGCTGTGGGGTTTTTCCAGGGTTCTATCTGTATTGCAAGGTATTTTCTTTGTGATAGTTAAAGTGGAGGAGTCGAGGAGCTCAACTCTCATCTTCCTTCCTCTTTATTTGCATACGGGTCGATACCCTTCGTGGTTTGACTCCACCAGTGGTGGTTGGATTCCTTTTGCGAGGTTCAATCCTAAGGGTAAGTTTTTCATTCATGACATGTATCAATTGTTCTGTCATGTTTCTTTTCCTTCAAATAAAATCTAACATAATTTCCAATGTTCAAGTGCAGAGATTGTGTGGACAACTGCAAATCTTAGCTTCAGATAGATGCTATGTGGAAGAAGATGGAGCAACTGGCGACCTGGTAAGACCTGTTACATGCCTTCCTGTTCCTTCTGAGACTCGTAACAATGTGGCTTGAACTGCGTTTACCCAAGGCATGGTTTGGGTTCCTATCTCTATAATGGCCTTTTATGGAAGTGATGAGTCTCTTTGGTAGCCGCGAGGCATTTCTTAAACTTAAACCGTAATGGGAATTCTTTGATAGAGGGATACTGTTTTTTTTCTTCGAAAGTAAGAACAGTCCTTCGTCTGTCTCTACAGGAATGTAAATAGTTTTCGACTGTCTCTACACGAATGTAAATAGTTTTAACCTTGCGAGGGCTTTTGTGTTGTAAAAAAACTCAGTTAGATTTTGATTTTACAGTTGGTTTATAAAAACTAAATGCGGCCTTGAGGCCTTTTATAAAACTCTATTGTGGTCGTGAGGCCTTTACCTTGTCATATTCATTTTGGGATGGGCCATAGAGGCTCTGTCAACAAACTATTGTTGTTTATATTTTTATGGAAAATGTTTTGAAAGTATCCCGTGAGGCTTTTACATTTACAGTCTTAAATACTAATTGATTTTTACAGTGTTGTTTTCTTTAATGCATTATTTAGCAGGCCATAAGCCATGGATATTTTGTTGTAATAGATATGTTAATGCATCTAGGTCGTGAGGCATTTACATTATCACCAATGTTTAAGAGAGGGTCGTGGATCCACTGCCATTATGTCTTAAGTTTTTCTTAATGGTTAATACTGATTCTAAAACAAAAGAATTAAACCTTATGATTGTTGTATTTTATTTCTATGCGATTTCAATGCAGATGACAGTACCTAAATGACCTTCAGCCCGTAACCTAGTTGTGGCCTGTCGATAATCTTGACTTGGTATTGAGTTGAAAATAGTTTGTAGAATATTTCCCTTAAAGTACTTATGTTGAATCTCTGTTAACCGAAAACCCTAACCCTAACCGTACTCGATCTTTAAACCTAGTTTCAATACTATTTTAGATTTTAAAGGGATTGTTTATCCTATCTGTAAACTATAGTTTAGGTTGTTAGGCCAGAACTCGACCATAGAACCGTACTCGATCTTTAAACCTAGTTTCAATACTATTTTAGATTTTAAAGGGATTGTTTATCCTATCTGTAAAATATAGTTTAGGTTGTTAGGCCAGAACTCAACCATAGAAAGAAATCTTGATTTATCTATATATTTATATATATATACTGTATCATTATAATTATATGGTTTTGATACAGTTTTCCATACACTGTTTATCTTGTAAGATCTTAACTATAATTATGTGCTATGTATAGCTTCTTTATCGTGGGTTATAGATTCAAACCCTCTGATTTGTTTTGATTATAGTACTAACTAGATTATTTAAAGATATTTCTTATTTTAAATTATAAAACTCTTTGAGAGTTTGTCCTTATTAAGATTCAACAATTTGATGTAGTTACTTATAATCTTTGCAAATAGATATATACATTGCAATAGGTTTTTATAAGGTTCTTCCTAGTCTTTAATCAAAGTATGTGTTATCTTCTTTTAGAACCTAAATTAACAGAAAACTTATCACTAAATAAACAATATAGTAGATTAAGATAATTGAGATAGAGGCTATAGTTAATATAACAAGAGAAGGAAAAAGCAGCATTAAGCTAAGACTCACCTAGCAGAAAAACTTAGATCAGTTAGCTTTAAACCTTCACTTTGACTAAACTAAATGCAGGTTTCTCTTCTTAGAATAATAAAACTATTTTTTAATAACTTTGTAGTCGATACCCTATCTATAAATAACTTTCGTATAGAAAGTACAGATCATAGACAATAACCACAAATTATTATTAAACATAGCAGCTACTGAGCATACTTCTAAATAAGAATACAGATCTAGAAGTAAATCACAAATAAATAACAACTGTTAAAACCTGGATAATATGTAGAAGGGGACAAACACCCAAATGAGACTATTCCACCCAACCTTCTCTTGAAGCAACCAATATTACTTGCTTAGGACCCTCGAGCCTGTTCATTGAACCACTAGGACGAAGATCACTAGATGATAGCCCACACAGCAACTTGCTACAACTTAGCACTCAGTAGTAGACTTATCTCAGCAATTCCACTTTAGCTATCCCCTCATCAAATTCCTTGTGTGCCTGACTTTTCAGTTTGCAGCACTTACAAGGTTCATTCACTTGGAAACATAATGAGTAGTGAGCCTCATGCTCAATTTGATAGTATTTATAAGATTTCCTAGGTCTTTGGGTCAATTTTGGAATTAAATGATCCACCGGATTAGTTCCCCCTCTGAGGGAACATGACCACAATTTTATGGATTATGATTCCTGCAACAACTAGAAAGTGAAATGCTAGTGCTGCCACTTGTCAACGAGCCTTCTACAGCTGCTCATTCCTCCTAGTGAGTCAGTGAACACTCATTCAATAGTCTCCCTTGGATAGATGTTTCTTCTATTTAATTATTAAAATAAATAATTCTTCAATTATAGTCATTCTTGACTAACTTGGTCATAAACAATTTACAATAAATTAACATAATTTTTTTTTTTTTTTTTTTCTGAAATAAATAAAAATATTTAATTTTCAATTTTATGTGTGTTACAAATATAAAGAGATAAAATAGTTTTAATAATAAAGAAAGCCTACATTATATCATAAGTATATTTATTTGTTCAAAATTTATAAAGAAAAATCAAAACAAAAAAGATTTTATATTTATTTCGAAATCAATTTAACAATGTGTTAGTATCAAAGGTTAATAATGTCACATCATAGGAGATTTGAAAAGACTGTCTAAAAAGTTAGATGACATTAAGTTAAGTTTGGAAGGTTTTAGGACTTTCATTTAATATTCCAAAAGAGCTAGAAGGTTTTACAAGACTCCATGTTTCTAGAAGAAGTGAAGTAGGATATTAATATGGAATAAAATTTTAAGATAAGGATATGTCATTGTAGTAAGGTAGTTATGTAACATCATATAGATATCAATTAAAGATCTCAAAACATATGATATAAGAGAATTTATGAATTGAGAAGTAGGACAAAGTAAGAAGAATCTTGTATTGTTTTTGAAGTCATGGGAAAGGGGGGTTACATAATCATAATTGAAGTAGGACTTGATTATAAAACCACTAACTTCATCCTCCACTACCTATGGTAGCCTCATACTCAAATTGTTTGGATTTTGCGGTTTGAAATGGTTCTCATGCTTATTAGGTGGCTTCCACTTTTGCACATGGATAGGGCAATAGTTTACATCTAAGGTAAACAAAGAAAAAGTGCGTGTATTTAAATTTAAGACATATATTGTCAATGTGAGTAGAAGATGCATTTTCAACAATCATGATCCATGTGCAACTTGTGATTCCCAACCATCTATTTATATGTTTCACTATCAAGCTTTGTTGTTTGTTCCCCACCACCACCACCACCACCACCACTCATTTATTCATTATGCAACCTCTAAAACTATCACCAAATATAAAGAGAAATAATAAGAATAAGTTATAACAACAATGACATCTTATACACAAAAGTAGATAATATTGGTATCACTAATATTGAATTCATGATTTAGGAGGTGAATCTTCACTGCTTCAATAAGGGCATGCATCCCATTGTTGCTATCATCCCCTATTTTATTTTGTCCACTAGTTTATTTAATTTGTACATAAAGATAACGATGATGAATTATTGTCATCTCTAGTCCATCTAACCATCTACTAATTTATACCTCTCCTACTAATTTATACCTCTCCTCATTGCAAGATGAAAGTGAACAATGTTTTTTTTTAACAGAAACAGAAAAGAGTATATTATAAACGGGCTGTGCACAGCCATTCAGTACAGATCAAAAAAGAGGAAGGATAATCCTGTAGATCAGAGGCAGAGCACTGGAGTCTAGATCTAAACGTAGTCCAAAAAACTGCATACATAATTCTTCCATGATAACTAACAGCACGGGCAGTATACACCCTTATATATTGCTTACATAATAGGAGACAAAAAAAATGTATTCATAATAAAAACCAGATTACAGATGGCCTCTGAAGTGGTTTGGCTGCTCAACTGACTCTTCTTCCATCGAACGCTCCGCTTCAACAGTTGCTCCATTGATTCTGCTGCCTTGATTCATGGAGATGAGCCGCGCCAGGTCCTCCTGAATCCTATCCACCTTCCCCAGCATCTCACGCAAGGTGCTTTCATTATCATCGATCCTAGAGTCATGGTTGCTGATTTGAACGGAAGTGTAGCTCACAGTGTCCTCCATCTTTTTAATGTCACGTGCAACCTCCCTGTTATCCATAATTCCTATGGAAACCAACTCATACAGACGCCTCAAATTTTTCTTGATATCCTGGATGCCTGCATTGTCCCCAGGTTGTGCCATCCCGCCAGAATCAGAGGAGATTTCTAGGCAATCGAACTGTCTAAACAGAGGATTAGCAGTGTTGTTCGAAAACTCAAACTTGGGACAGTTAAGGATGCGACTCAGCATTGACAGTTCTTGCTGAAGCACCGAACCCCCCTGTGTGCCAGAGTAGGCCAAAGTTCCTACCGCGCCTTCCTGCCACCCGGAACAATTGCAACCTAAAATACGACGCTGACTGCCAAAGAGAGTGGAGTTTATACCAGAACCAGAGCCTCGAATCCACAGCGCAGAGGTGAAAAAACAGTGGCAGTTGGAGAAGGCTGCAAATGCCAGCCTCTCCTTCACAAATGAGCGGGTCAAGGGGAGAGCCTGCCAAGGAATGCCGTGCAACTGGCGTCTTTCAATACCAGTCACCATCTCCTGAAGAATTCGAACCTTGTCATGGGTGCCGAACTGATCCAAGACCGAGAGAGGATACATGATTTTGCTATGGAGCGGCATATGGAGAGGCCCGAGGGTAGAGCATACGTGCGGGGGAGGATAGCAATAATCCCACTGCCTAAGAGCTTTAATGCAGGGAGGGCTCGAAAGGAGGGCAGAGCAGGCCATAATACACGCGGCCATGAGAAAGATGCTGAGGGGACGGGCCATTAAATGAATAGAGCCGGCAAAAAGAGAATGGAGGCCAGCTGCTAAGGGGAGGGGCAGATCAGAGTGGGGGGATATGAAGGAGGAGGGGAGGAATAAAAAGAGGAG
Source organism: Pseudotsuga menziesii (assembly GCA_001517045.1). Classification (NCBI taxonomy): domain Eukaryota; kingdom Viridiplantae; phylum Streptophyta; class Pinopsida; order Pinales; family Pinaceae; genus Pseudotsuga; species Pseudotsuga menziesii. The sequence goes on along the minus strand of LPNX010350017.1, from coordinate 43,926 downwards.
GGGATAAGAAAGGAGGGTGAGGAGATAGGAGGGGGAGGGGGAAAAAGAAAGAAAGGGAGAGGGAGAGAAGGAAGTGGGAGGCGAATGAGGGAGGGATAAGGTAATTTTTTTAATATGAGGGAGATTTAAATGCATCAAAAGGAAGATCCAAGGAGTAGTTAAGCGAGGAGAGTGCATCCAGCGCCTCATTAAGGAATAGGTTTGAGAGAAGGCTGGGCTCCATTCTGACTATAAAGCCCTTGCAGAAGGGAGGCTCCCGCATTGGCCATACTATCCGCAGCTGTGTTGTTTTGCTGGAGGATGTGATAGATCTCATAGGAGTTGGACATAAGAAGCTTGGCTTTCCCATATAACCGATGACAATTGATAGCTCCTGTAGGATATCCATTTACCAACTTGTAAATGACGTGCCGTGAGTCCCCAAAAATCACAACCCTGCTAATCTTCTTATTGTTTAAGAGATGGAGACCCTGAATAAGGGATAGCCATTCCGCTTCATTATTGGTTCTTCTCCCAAGCCCCCAGGCAAAGGTCTGGTCAACATATCCTTCGGGATTCAAGAGAATCCCCCCCGCGCCTGCCACCCCTGAAAGTGAACAATGTTAATGCTAACAAGAGTGCCATAAAAAATAACAATGTTTTGAATATCAAAGTGTTATGCTAAGATAGATTTTATATAAATATGAGTCGACCATCCTTAAGTACCTAGTCACATGGATTTATGATAGAATGTTAAAGATTAAAACAATTTCACACAAAATCTACCATACCAAGATAAGAGCATATGGGTAAATTATATCAACCACCAAAGAACACATGATAGTAAAAATTATTTAAAATAATAAATATACATAAAAACTCATATATAAAAATTAAACCATAATTAAAAAAAACACTTTTAATATAAATAATATGATTTTTATTTTAATATTAATATTAAAATTCATTACTAATAAACCTTAACCTTTCACTATTATACACATAATCTATAGCTTTAAAAACTCTTAACACTAATTTTATTTTTTTATAATTGTAATTAAACTATTGCCTTTCATTTAATCAACGAAATGCATTCTTGTATTTTCATTTTATTATTATAAGAATTTTCAATATCTTAATATTAAAGTTATCTAAGATTCTAGCACATATATGTGGCTTAAGCATAACCTTACAAAATGGTCCATTATAAAAATGTTCTGTCTTTATTTTTGTGTTGTACCCTAAATGTAAGATAGGATACTTCCGTTTGTCACTAGCAAACATTGACTTCCTTAATATCATTTGCCACTAACCAACAACGAGTTCCTCTCATGTGACTTCCTTAATATCATTTGCCTCTAACCAACAACGAGTTCCTCTCATGGCTAAGGATCCCTAAGTCAGGGAAATCAAATTTAATTAAATTTTATAAAATGTATAATTATAATATAAGATACCATCTTATAAAAGAGAGAGGAGACTTTAAATAAAAAAAATTAATCTAAAGTATTAAATCATATAATACAATAGTGTCACTAACAAACAACCATCTTCTACTATGGCTAAGGATCTTTAAGTTTAGGGATGTTATAGTTATTTAAGTATCTTCAAGTTTAGGGATATTAGAGTTTTTTATTTTAATTAATTTTAATAAAATACATTATATTATAGAATATATAATGTAAAAAAATTAAAGCTAAACAAATTATTTTAAAATATTAAATATATGTGTGATGACAATTATGAATGCTTAATTTGTGTAACTTAAATATAAACAAAATACAAAGAGAGATGGTAAGGCTTGACCTTAGCTTTTGAATGTTAGAATTCTAAAAACAAAAGAGATAGGGTTGATATCCTCGTTTCCAATCCCTAGGATAGTTGTTAATATCCTTAATCCATGGTCATAATGAGTAATACAAAGCATGACATATGGGTATTAATTCCAAAGAGGACGTTGGTACCCTCACACACTTTACTCATAGTGGATGATTAATTTTATATTGGTTTCAGTGTCATCATGAAGAGTGGAAATGGGATCAGTCTACATTAAGACCTGGTTAGTTTTCTATCGATATGTCATGTTGAGCCAGGAAGGAACTAAGCATGTCCTAATTCTATCTTGACATTTTTTTGAATTTTTTTTGTTAGGGTAAGGAGGAATTCATATGGAATGCACTAGGATTAGCTTTGGATTTTGTTTGATGCAAATTTGGAGCCTAGCTTTGGGTTTTGTTTGATGTAAAATTGGAGTATTTTCTTGGAATTTTGATACATGCTTCATGTAGAATGATAATGTTTCAATTATGGTTCACATGGAGCTTGGAAAAATTTGAGTATGGTGGAACACAACCACCTTAGACGTTGATTTTCATGTGAAGCTCTCGACCCATGATGCGCTCTTGGAAGATAAGAGAGGATTTTAATGAATAGTTTAGTTATTTCCCATTTACAAAATAGAGTTTATAGTCTAGATAAATCTCAAAACAATAACCATGTAAAATGAGATAATGGCATAACAAAAAAGACAAATCGAGAAGCTTGAAGATGATTGTAACATGATATACCAACTAGTTCTTGGCCTTGCTAGGTGTTGGCCCTAGGAAAAGTTAGACATAATAATGATTGGAAAGATGAAGATTTCGGTTGCACAGAAGGTACAAACCACGATAGAAGAGGAATAAAGCAAGTCATAAATAAGAGTTCGACTTATTTTGGGTAAAGAATTAGTTAAAATAAAATCTTGTTTTTTTTTGTAAATAAAACATGCATTACTATACAGAAGGCAAATTACAGAGAAAAATACATCTAAAGCCGACCCAAAAATAGGGAGACCTTAGTCCAGTCCAGCGAAACCCAATCCGGGACTTGAACTGAACTGTTTTGCCAAAAAAATACAGAGTTTTTCCAAAGCCTCCTGCTCCCCCTAATACCTCTGTTCCTACTATGAGACTCGATGCCGTTACAGTGCTTTCCCACCCACATCAAAATTGACGAATTGAGGGTCCTGTCGCTACCAGAACCCTAATTGACAACATAGTGCCTAATAACATAAGAGCTACACCTATCTAAACTGAATAACGCCGAAAAAACACTAACAGAAGAGAGAACCTGGACAAAGCATAGACTGGGAAGAGATATCATATCCGACCAGAGGGGAGGGAGCTCTAGCGAGGGATTACTGTTGAGGGAATCCCAACAGCTGGTTGCTGTGAGCCAGACACAATCGCCAACATAGAATTCATGGGGCCAGCCGTGTTTCGAGATTCCATCGGTCCTCCTTCGTCCGCCATACTGCTTCGGATGGTCCGCTCCCGAGGTCAAGCTGTCTCCATGGCTCGGTGACCCACGGGGTGAAACGGAAAGCCCAAACGAGCAGCGAGGAAGTCGACCTTCTAGTGCATTGTGTGGCATTCTGAATTGTGCTCCTTCCAGAAGGGCATGGGTTCTAAATCGTCGTCTCTCTTGGCCTCCTGCATCGTTGCGGAATGCCCAACCAAACGAACTGTAACCCAATATGTCATTAGCATACGATTGTATGCTGAAGCACGACCAATGGTATTGCCAGGGTCCAGGACCCATTCTGCAACTTCCGCGTGAAGGTTCTCTCGGGGCATGGCTTTCGCCTCTGCTCAAAGTCCCTCAACCACCCTTTCAACCTCGAGCCTGATACTAAGCGAAACGTGCTCCTTGTAGAGGTCCACCTCCTCCTGAGCTTGGAGCTGAGCACGGGTTGCTTGTCGTGTCTGGTGCTTGAAAGATTTCCCCTTAATCGAAGGTAATCTAGACACCTCCCCTGAGCCAACTTCCCCTCTGAACTATCGTTTGGGGGCCATTGGGAGAGACTGTGGGGATAGGACAGGAAACGGGAGGCGAAGTTGATGCACCCTAACAAGACCAAACTCTGACGCATAATGCAAGGCAAGAAACATAAACACTATCCTGCCCTTTCTGAAGCCTAGCTCGTCATAGTAAAGTTCAAAATCTCCGGAATAAAACAGTTGAACACTCGTGGGAGCATTCCCATCCCTGACCATAGCCTGCGTCATTCCCATCATGAGACCGAGAGTCCTCGTCCTGTGGAGATAATGGACCTTGTCTGGTCAATGGTCCTTTCACTCTGTGCTAAGCGTGGCAGAGCCGATGGCGTGAAACGAAATAATGGAGCCGTACAAGCACCAGAGCCGGTGGGCATTGAAGCCTATGGTCCCGTTCTGCGTTAGCTTGGCCGCATGTAGGCATGCTCGCGCTATCTAACTCCATCTGTCCTCCCGTCCATCTTATCGTCCATCTGTATTACCCCGGAGAGATCCCTAGTGGCTAGGTGGCTACATTGTTGGGCCTAGTCCTCCTCTTCATTACCTTCCAACCTGTCACATTGAAAGCCAAGTCTGCACTCCACGCCTGCATTCGCAAACCCGTTAGCAACCTTGTTGGCCTCCCTTCTGATGTGGTGAAAAGAGATGGCGGGGTGCACATGGAGGAGGACATGCAGACTCTCCGGCCTATACACTAGGCACCAACTAGGGGAGATATTTTCCGTCGTTTGTCCATTCATTAATCGCTTGGCCAACTGGATGAGAGTATTAGAATCACCTTCGATTATCATCGGGAGAAACCCCCCATTGATCAACACTTCCAAGCCACGAATGAGGCCTTCCAACTCAGCCAATTTGTTAGTATCCTGCCCTATAGCTCCCATGAACACCATCTTGATCCTGTCCTCGTGATCTCGGAAAAGGCCACCAAAACCAGCCGGACCTGGGTTGCCACGAGACGCGCCTTCGAAATTCAGTTTGAAAATGTTGGGGGGAGGAACTGACCAACTCGATGGGCTACAGGGTAAGCACAGTTTGTCTCGATATCGCATAGCAGCCAGCATAGGTCTATTCAGCCCCCAGTTCTCAGCGATTTGGACTTCTTCCCTCGAGAAAATCTTATCCTGTTTGTGCCACTGCATGCACCTAATAGATGATAACAGGTTGTCTTGCAACGTGTTCCAGACCGCCTCCATATCTTTGCACTGGTCTCGAAAGATCCTAGAATTCCTCTCCTTCCATACACACCACATGGCCATGCCCAGGAAAGCATCCCAGATAGTTCTGATAATGGGATTTTTGAAGGCTCTTGGGCACCACTCTCTTAAGGTATGGGAAGGCTGACCCCGGTTCCTATCGCTCCGTCGGAACTTCATCTCTCCCTTGTCCCAAATTGTAGTTGTGAAAGGGCAGCTGTCCAACAAATGGCCCATCGTCTCCTCCACTTGATAACACAGACAACACTGGGAAGGTCCAAGAATCCCCCGCTTTCACAAGTTTTCACAAGTGAGGATCCTTCCTCTGGCTACAAGCCAAACAAAGAGGGCCACTTTGGGCCATAAGTTGACAGCCCAAACTTTTTTCCAGATGTCATCCGTCCCCACATTCCTTGAAATCCTAATACTATAGGCCTCTTTGACACTAAAGGATCCTCTGGACGAGTATCCCCATCTTAAGATATCGGGGCCTTCTTGAGCCTTAATAAAGAGTTTGTTCAATTCTTCCTGGAAGGCCTCCCATTCCTCCTCACTCATATATTCTGGTTTCTCAGGGAAGTTCCACTGGTGGTGATCCATTTGGTTTCCTAGCCTCCAAGATTGGTTCACCAAAATCCTGTCCCTCTCGAGCTCCTGCTGTTTGATGAGAGTCCACCGAGGATCCCTACCAAGTATGGGGAACTGGTTCCATGAATCTTCCCAGAANACCCCCCAAAATATATGCTCTGGAAAAATCTTTTTCCCCGCCATGGCTTTCAACCATATGGATGATCCACTAGGGGCCTCGTTGAAGCGAATCAGGAGATGTTTGGGTCTATCCATGGCATATTTTATGCTCCACAGTTTAGCCCATGGTTCCAATGAGTGATTAACCAACCTCCACCAGACCTTGGCCCCAAGGATCTCCGACATTATTTCAGGATCCCTCAGACCTAATCCTCGTTGTTCCTTAGGCTTTCAAACATCTTCCCAGCTCACTAGGAATAAGCCTTCTCCCCATGCCTCCCCCAGAGAAAATTGTGTTGAATACTCCATATTTGATTAAGGATAGCCTTTGGCACGATTAAGATCGAAAAAAGGTAAGTCGGCATCGCTTGTAAGATGGATTTGACCAAGATCAGCCTACTGGGAAAGTTAAGGGGGCAAAGCACCGAGCTTGATAATCTATGCTTTAATCTATCCATAAGTTCCTGCCAGGCTTCTTGTTTAGGCCTACCCATCCCCATGGGAACTCCAAGGTACTTAGACGGGAAAGCCCCTCTAGAGAAACCCAATATTCTCAGGATATTCCTTTGGGTGGCCGAGGGAGTGTTGACAAAGAAAACCTGAGATTTATTGGGATTGACTGCCAAGACTAAGGCATGAGCAAAAAGGTCCAGGATTTTCTTGAAGCTTCGAGCTTCTTGGACTGAAGGGTGCCCCATGAGCATGGTGTCATCCACAAATTGATGGTGGGTCTGAGAGGACGCCCCCTCATGCACTTTCACTCCACAAATTGCACCATTTTCAACCTGGGCCACGATGAGGCGGCTTAAGCCCTCAACCATGAGGATGGAAAGGAAGGGGGACAGAGGGTCTCCTTGGCGGATGCCATGAGAAGGTTGAAAGGTGGAGGTCGAGGATCCATTAAGGAGGATATTCAAGAATGGTGAGGAAACCAGGCCCATGACCCACTCAACCCAGTCGGGGGAAAAACCGCAGGCTCCCAGCATCTTCTCCATGAATTCCCAATTGAGCTTATCGTAAGATTTTTCAATATCAAGCTTAATCATCATCACATGGGATCTCGAGATTTTGAGCGAGTGTAGCACTTCATGTACACGAATAACTCCATCCAATATTTGCCTACCTTCCACGAATCCAGATTGTTCTGGGCTTATGAGCATCGGGAGGAGGGGTTTGAGCCTGTTAGCAATGACTTTGGAGATGATTTTGTATATGACATTGCATAACACTATCGGTCTGAATTTGTTAGGGGTATCCGCCCCCACCTCTTTTGGGATGAGGGTGAGGAAATTAGCATTGAAGACTTTAAGGACCCCTTTCTTGGTTCTAGATTCCTCCACAATATCGAGCACATCCTCCTTAACAAGATCTCAGAAGAAACGGAAGAAGTTGGACGTGAAACCGTCTGGGCCAGGAGCTTTACCCAAAGCCATTTGGTTGACTGCTTCCTCAACTTCCTGCATCCCAATGGGCTTATTCATCATTTCATTATTCTCTCCAGTGACCAGTCTAGGAACTAACCTAGTTATTTGTTCAATGTCTCGGCTTCTATCCCCCCCATCTTCCTTGAGAATCTCTGAGAAGTGTTGAGTGAGCTCAGATTCTATCTCCCTCCTTGTTTCCACTCTATTCCCTGCTCTAGTATTAAGTCTCTAGATTCTAGAAATGTTCCTATTCTGGATCACTGAGTTATGAAAGAATTTAGTGTTTCTTTCACCCTCCTTCAGCCATTTTACCCTCGCCTTCTATTGCCAGTACAGTGCCTCCTGTTTTTCCCTAGCTTCCAACTGCCCCATAAGATCCTTTTCTTTTATTTTCATGTCCTCGTCCCAGCCACCTTCTATACCCTTTCTGTTGATGAGATGCAGCTCCAGCAACAATTGCTTTTTGTCCTAAAAAATGTTTCCAAATTCCTCTTTGTTCCACGTACGAATCTTAGCTTTCAGGGCCTTGAGTTTTTGTTGGAAATGAAACATAATTGTTCCTGGGGGGGGGGGACCAGTTCTTTCCACCACTGACTAACCAGGTCCTTGAAATCCTTGTGTTCCATCCATAAACTTTCAAAACAAAATGGCTTTCCCCTAGGGGAGCAAGACCAATCCCAAGAGAGGCTCGGATGGGCCAGTGATATGAGCCAGCCGCTGGGAGAACATCAGCCAAAATCTCCCCCCGTACTATGCATGATGTTCTCTGACACTAAGAAACGGTCCAGGTGGGAGGTCACCAAGTGCTCCCCTCCATGCTTGTTGTTCCACGTGAACCAGCCACACCCAGTTTCCACGTCAACCAGCGAGCTCTGAGCTAAGAATTTGCTGAAAGCTTCCTGGTACTTTTCCAAGGCTCTTCTTCCACCCTTCTTTTCCCCAAGGTTTGTGATCAGGTTGAAATCACCCCCTAGCACCCATGAACCCTGCTTCACTTGATCCTGGAGCCAATTAAGGAAATCCATAAAAGATTGCTTCTCAGGGAAACAACTGGGTCCATAGATGTTTCCAACCGTTCCCTAGACTCAAGAATTCAATAAACAAAAATATGCCATTAGGGCAAACTTATTGGCCTGCCAATTGGAGAATTCGACCGTTCGGGGCTGCCAAAGGATTGCAATACCTCTAGATTGTCCTACTGTAGCGATGGCCATGACATGACTTCCCTTCCAAATCTTGTCCTTAATATTTGCGAGCCCCCCATAGCTGCATTTGGTTTCTTGGAGGAACAAAATATCTGGGGATTCTTGCCTGATCTTACGGTTTAGAGATTTCCACTTCCTAGGGTTACCACACTCCCTTATATTCCATGAAATGAGCTTCATTGGAAAACCTTTTTAGCTTCAGAGAAGGCCTCCTGGATCATAGGATACTGACCGGATTCGATCAATCACACTCCAACCGCTGCTATGCGTTGCTTGTTTGTCTTCCTCCCACGACGAAGTTCCTCTTCTGGTGATTTCCTCTTACTGCCCTTCTAGGCATTTGGGTCAATCCCCAAGCTTTCCATCGCACCCATTCACATAATGGCTTCCTGGAGAAGTTCAAGTTGGTGCCTTGAGACATACCCTTATCCCTTCTTTCTGCACTCTTCCTCTATGGCATCCAAGTCTAACTCACCCAGATCCATGTCCTCCCCTTCGTCTTCTTCCGTTCCTTCCATCTGTTGGACTTCCTCGATAACTAGAGACTTGGATGGGCTTTCCTGCTGGTCTTCAGTCATTGGCACCACTTGGATCTCTTCTCCCTCTTTTAGGGACCCTAAAGCCTCAAATGAGTTCCCTTGAATTTTCTCCTTGGGCATCGATTCCAGTCGCGCCGAGGTTTTCCCTCCTCCCTTGCTGCGCCGTCTGTTCTTGACTTGGGTGAACCCATCCACTTCCATTGCTTTGGGCGGCGTAGGGCCAGTCGGATCAGACCGGGGGCTATCTTTGGGGAAGTTTCTTCCCAAATGACCGTATTCATGACAGTGCCTACATCTGAAGGGTAGTTGTTCGTAGTCAATAGGCTGAATCCATTCCTCATCTTCCTAGTTTAAACTTATTGCTTTTGGCAGCTCTCTAGATAGATCCATGTATACACAGATCCGAGCAAAGGCTGTATACCTTTGGATCCTCGTTTGATATGCTATTTTTATGAATTCTCCCAGGCTGTTTCCAATGTCCCGCAAGGTCTGCAAGTCCCAGTATTCACCCGAGAAGGAAAAGAGGCGAATCCAAACTGGGGCAACTGTCATGTCCTCCATTTCTGGGTTAAAATTCTCCTTCCATGGCTGTAAGAATAGGCCAGCTGAGAAGAAGAAATATGGACCTCCCTCCATGATTCTATCCATGTCTTCCTGATTAAGGAAGATAATGGTGAAAAAACCCTTGGATCCCAGCTGGAGATCGTAGTGGCCTTTAGGTTTCCACACCCCATTGATCCACTTGACCAGGTCTTTTTCCTTCAGCCGGATCCCCACAAATTTCCCTATTAGTGCCTTTTCCTTCCAAGTCTTGATCTTGCCCCTGACTGTCTCAGATCTGATTTGAATCGCGGGGATGGAAGCTGTTCTTGGGAAATAGCCGCCAATACTCATTTGTTTTCCTTTCCTGGAAACAGGTTGAGACCCATCCCCCTTGCCGTCCTCTTCCAGCTCCTTCCTTCTCAGGCTAGGAGACCCATCATCCCGGGCGGGCGCTCCTTGCCCTAATGCTGCCATGGCACCTTGCAGGAGACCTAGATACCGGGCACTGCCTGCAGGCCGACCCCGTCAGGAAACCATGTGCCTTGATAAGCTCTTCCACGCTCCTCTTCAAACCCTAGCCGCTCTCTTTTATTTTTCTTCTACTCCAGAGATGCAGAATTCAAATAAAATCTTGTTGTTATTAATAAAGCATGATTGTAATTTGGGTCGATAGTGCATAGATGTAACGAGATGTATTAAAATAGAAAGGAATCCTGTTGAGTGACAGTTTAGAGTCAGTTGACGGTTGAATTCAAGAAGTGTAAAAGTAGAAAATCTTATAAAAGCATTGACCCAAGTTGGGTGGGGGTAGAGCTTGATTGGATATTTAGAGGAAGAGAAGGGGATCATTAGTGGTCATTCAAAGACGAGAGAAGAGAAAGAGACCAAAACCAAAGATCATGAGATGAGAGAGAATGTATGAATTGTAAAGAAGATCCAAAGAAGAGTCTGCAAGCTGAGTGCGCAGACCAAAGGTGCCAAACCAATTCTCACGCCAGATGAAGATCACCTTTGTGGTTTTTCTCGGATGGGTTTCCATGTTATATCTTGCCTCTATGTGTGTCTGATATTTGTGTTTCTGTCGAGTGCATAATTTTTGTGAATGAGTTGATCTAAATATGTCGAGCATAATCTGTTGTGAAAAAAATTATATATATGTGTGTGTGTGTCACACATCTATTCACATGATCATATGGAATGTTAGTTAATATGTGTTAATGATTTATGTTATATTCTGTTATATATGTCGATAGATATGAAGGTTATTGTCTTGAATGAATATATGAGAAAAAAGTGTAATTCCTGAGTTTCAGTCGAGTGACCTGATAAGAGTATGGTAAGGAAATCCCCCTCACTAACTGCAAAAAACTGGTTCTGGCAGTTCCCATGAGATATCTCGGGTGAGGCATCATCTACATTGCAGGTGTTGTCAACGGATTTCTCCTCTGTCGAGCCGATATCTTGGGTTTTGTTGACGAACAAAGTGTTTGAACCTGTTTCGACCGAAATTAAGCCAACAAATTGTTTTGTTGTCAGGACCTGAATCATTCTGATGGGGATATGTTTTGGCACCTGATGAGACCTGAAATTCAAGACTTTGTTGACTATAAAGCACTAGAATTTGCAAAAGAATAAAGTAAAGGATCATGACTAAGCCCGACAAAATGGTTGGAATGATACCTTTACATAGACATCCATGAAATTTTCTATAGCGAATTTCCTATTGCATTGCATGTGTGGCTGTCGAAGCTAGCGACCCAGAAGAAATTTTTTTAGGGTGAAGAACCTACAGAGTGGAGTCTTTGGTTGATCCAGCGGTTGAAGAGAACTAGTAATCCTATATCGAGGGCTGTCGACTTTTGGATTGATAGTATTTGGAGGGATATATCACATAAATTGTAGTCGACATGATAAAGTCATATAGCGAAGCAAAAAGATAATTTTCCAAGGACCTCGAGGTCGTTATTTAAAATATTTAAAGTCATGGATCAAGATGTTGGTGTGTTAGAAAGGGATCCTGAGAATGGAGTCTGATGAGTAAATATTTGTGCATGGAGAACCGGGGTAATGTCACAAGAAATATTGCGAGCAGAATGGACGAGGATAAGATGAGATGTTTTTTGTCAATAGTGAGACTGAGCTAGACAGTGGACGCCTTAGGAGTGGAAGACGGTTTCGGTCAGGAACGAGAAGAAGGACCATGATAAGGAGAGGAAGTTTTAGTGGGACCAAAAGAAAGGACTACAAATTAGCGTCGCACCTCGACGAAGGATCTTGCGACGAAGAATAGGAGTACCAGCTTATATCCAAAGAACCCAAATAAGAGGAAGCACAAGATCCAGATCAAGATTACAACGTGCCCACAACCCCATGTACATCACCTGAGATAAGATCTAGAAACACACCCCCTAGTGTTTTTGCTAATTAGACTAACAATAATGGTGGAAATATCAGTCAAGGAACTCCCACTAGCAGAATTTTTAATCTGGAAGTATCAAGAGTAAATAGAATGGCTGGAAATGATATAAAGCTACCGATATTTAATGAAAATGGGTTAGAAGACTCTAAACAACATTGGTTTCTATGCGAATCTGTATGGACAGTCGGACAGGTCAAAGGTGAGGAAATAAATAAATCCCAAATGATCATGACCCTCAAAGGTTATGCACTCGAATGGTACATGAAATTCTCGGTGGTTCCCGCAAGAATCCTACCAAAGACATTAGATAAAATCTGGATGAGATTGATAGATGAGTTCAAGAAGCCTAAATTCGAGTTGCAGTGCATTACAGAGTTAAAAGAAATTAAACAGTTGCTTATAGAGTCTGTTTTGGACTTCGACCAAAGATTCAAAACACTGATGGCTAAAGTAATCTTTTAGATGTCGGATGTCCAACACAAAGGATGGTTTATTGTGGAGATGCTACCACATATCTGTGTCCCATAAATGCAACAAAAAAACATATCATAGAGTGAATCCCTTGAGCTCTCCATGAAATTGGAAGCTTCACCAGTCAGAGAAACTGGTGCAGGAATGATGAAAATACAATCACAACTTTCCAAACTTATGTTGCAACTTCAGGATATCAAGAAGGGGAAGGAAATACAAGAAGAGGTATAGTGTACCTGATGCAAAACTGAAGGCCACCATAAATATTCCTGCCCCACGTATATGGATTATGTTGCATCCGGTGCACTGAATCTGATAAATACACAAGGAATGTCGTGGTGTAGAATTTTTCAAACTAGAGGACATAGTTCTGAAGAATGTTTATATTTACAAAAAATAGTAAGCACACCAGCTATTCTATATTGCTAATTTTTTTCAATCAGTAGGACACAACGAGAAAGACTGTAGAGAATATCAACTTTTGTAGGAGAAAACTGTCAACACATACCTAATGAAAATGATGAACACATGCAGGTTGAGTGAGATCAGGATCAATACCCACAAACTCAATACACTAAGGAACAGTACCCACAGGAATAATACCCTCAACCTAGAGGAGGTGGAATTTTTCAGAGGCCAAGGACGAGGAGGAGGACTTGGTCGCGGAAGAGGCCAAGTAATATGTTATAATTGTGGACATATTGACACTTTGCAAGATAATGCACGAATCCTACGTCGTCATGGTCATACTGTAATGAACTAGATCACGTTGTTGAATAATGTCCATAGTTGATAGCAAGGTGCTAGGCTAGAAATATGGGAAACTGAAACCCACAACAAAACACTAATTTGAACATCCAGAAGATTTCTGCTGAACTGCGAGAGCTAAATATTTTCGTCATGACAAGAGGAGGTGTTGCGACTGGATCATATCAGGAAGCACCATATGGACAACCGAGAGTGCGACCAAAACAACAAACACTAGTACAAAATGATAGAAAAGTGACTAGGTGACCAAAAAATTTAGCCACCATGTTTTTTTCAAGGGATATATGACCAAAATTGAGAAATTTTAAGTGAGCTAACTAAAATAAATTTGTACAATTTACTAAATTTTAACACTGCAGATGGATTCAGAGACCCCTTAGTAAATTGTAACATTGTACATGGATTAATATAATATCCATTTCAATTTTCTAATCATGTACATATAATTTTTTTTGATAACAAAACAATTGTTGTTAATTAATAACCCAATCATCGGTCTATTAAAGTTTTGATAAATTCATGTAATATTTTGCATCAATACGTGATACATACTTCCTGCAACCGACCTAGAATATCCTTAATTTCCATTAATGCATCCCATCCCCTAGAGGTTGTTGCAGAGTACTAGTAGTTGTGTACTTCATATATATTAATAATAATATAGGATCATGATCAAGTACTACATAATTAGCACGCTAGATAATAATCATAGCAATATAATTAATTTGTGTTCAATCTAATTACTAATTCTTGCAAATATGATCATCATGCCTCATAGAGTACAATGCACAAATTTTACCTTTAATATTCTCAGTTCTTTTAGTATTTAGAGCGGCTTGTAATATTACATTTTGAATCATAAGTAAAGGCATAATACTAGCTATATTAGAGGTTTGACGTTGTGTCTTGGAATTATGAGGGTGAGTATTTTTTTTGTAGTAACTTGTAAAATATGTTCGACGAATTATACATGTTAAATATCCATGATATAAATATAGACTAATTAAGGGATATCGAACCTTTTCAATCTTGCAAGGGATTATTTCTTTCAAATGGAATACCCTTGTGGTGATGAGTATATAATATAGACTAATTAAGGGATATCCCTTTTCAACCTTGTGGTAATAACTATATAATATAGAATAATTCATCAATATAGTGATTACTATATAATATGATTATATATTAGACTAATCAAGGGATTAATATTTCTTTGAAAATATTTTGTTATGTGCAAGTCATGGAATACCCTTACACGAGCCAAAAGAAAAAGACAAAGGATTATGGCACATATCTACCAACCAAAAAACTTGGAAATCCCTATTGTCCACCACCGATGATGCAGACTGAGGACCTCGAGACCTTCAATGAGGATAAGGACGAAGCTCGATACCTTCGATGCCACCAACGACCATGTCAATCCAGGTCGATGCCATCGACAAGTATGTGGTTAGAGTGGAGTTCAGATTGACTAGTCGTTATTCAATTTCAATGGAATTAATACATTACCAGGGTTATAAAACCCTTAATTGGCGCCATATTTTTGGCTTTGGTGGGAGGGGAGGAGGTTTCTTTGGGTCTGAGAGACCATTATGCTAGTTGAATGGGGGTGTGAACTTGGGGGTTAGGGAATTTAATAGATCAGGCTAATTTGAAATGCATTTTGGGGTTTGGCAAGTTTATAAGAGTTATATATTTGGACTAATAACACTGGAGAAAAACAAAGCAATTGACAGAACTTAGAGGATCTTAAAGAGGTGGGCGATGGATTATGCAACAACAGAGTACCAGTATACCTATCCTTCTCAGGTTAGTACAAATATACCTCTCCTTCTTGTTTACATTTTCCTTTGTACTAGTTGTAGTTGAGTAATACCCTATGCTTGTTGCTTTAAACCTGTCATGAAAGCGATCAAAGTGACATTGTGTAATGTCCCCAAAAATTGAAAATAAATTTTTTTATTAGGCTAGTCAAAACTACCTATGCTAGACATTATTTGAACTTGTACGGAATGTGTCGTACTTTGTTTATCGTACTGTAAAGTCGTAAGCTGTTCTTCCGTTCTGCTTTCATATTTCTTGATGCGGTTATTTAATGTATACTTATGTTGTCGTGATGTTGCTTACTATCTTGATCTATGGTTACGAATTTACATGTATGTTAGTTAATTTGATTACTCATTGATTATAACATTTGATTATTTGTTGTGTAAACAATTATGACTTAACTTTGTTATTGGAAAAAGGGGTGGAGTGGTGGGACTAGTTTCCCTGGTAACACTTGAGAGGTAACTGTTTTCTACTTGTTACGTCAGGGTTACTTAGTTCTTATGAACTAATGCATTTCTTTCCATTTTGCGTGTAGGTGCACTTGGCAACGAAAAACTGCTTATAAAAGCTGAACCAATCATAATGTTTGTTCGTCACTAAAGTTCCACTTGGGAGACAAGGGACGTATAGTCCTATCCTAGTGGTTACTATAATTGCTATTGATTGATATTTACACCAGGCGGGGTGTTTCACTAGACTATGTTATCCAGATTACACTTATTGTTTTTACAGATTTGTTGACAGAGTTGTAATTACCATTGTAAATAATACTTATATGATTCATGTTTTGTATGGTATCGATATGTTATAACCTGGTTCTTGTGCTGATAAGGTATTTAACACTTGGGAGACTTAGTTTATGTCTTAACATGGTTTTGGTGTAATATTTAAAACCATACCATTAGCTCTTCCATGGGATTATGGCTAAACCTATGTTATTCGATGTATAATTTACATGGCACGTTTGAACAATACTTGGATCTGTGTTTAAAGGGGGTGATATAAACTATACAATGTGGGTTTTGAATTTGGTTGACGGAGGCCAAGGTGGTGACATTAATGTGCATCGAAATGCGTGGTACTCAAGCTTAGGGCTTGGGTCATGCGTTGGTTTGGATCATTTGCAGCAGGGCTGCATGAGCTCTGCCTCTGCGCTATGTGATGGAGTGGAGCTTGGGAGGCTAGCTGCGATGGAAGCTACGTATCCATTATGGTTTGGCAGCATTTTTTTTCTGTTCAGTTTGGTTCTCAAGCATACTCCTCATCGTGGCCTCTACGTCATGTTGCAGGTTGCAGGGTGTGAAGGAATCGTGGTCATGGTTCGTGGGTAGCTCTGTGGGAAAACCATACCCATTCGAGTAAGCCTGCTATAACAAGTGTTTAACTTGTTCCCTCATTTTCTTAGTTGATGTGACCGAGTTAATACTCATCGTGGGTTTGAATGCCTGGCTCTGGTTTCTAATGGTTGTGTTTTGGGAAAGGGTATGTCTATAATTTTAATGGGTAAGCATGATGGATGCGTTAGGACTTGGGGTTTTTCCTTGTTGGGGTTTAGTGCCTTTGAGCCGAAACTTTAATGTATTCGGGTTTAGAAATGGGAACTCTATACAAAAAACATGTCTAGTAACTCTCGAGTACAAGCTCTGTGTATTGTAATAAGTTTACATTACTGGAATTGGTGGAAGCACCATTGCTTGCAATGGTGCAAGGCCGAGGTTAAATGATTGTGTAAAACCTTAATGGTTTTGATAATGATTGTGTCTATATTTATCTACAGCATTTGCATTTATTGGGTCGATTTCATGGTTAGCACTCTTTTTTGTTGCATTGTGTGGATTCACAATTAGTGTTTAAGTTCTTTGTATGGAATCATTACTTTGCTGTTGGACTTTGGAGCCATGCCGTGAAGGGAAATGGCGTTCCCGCCATTTACACTGCGTCCGTGTAGTTAGATAGGGACTTAATGTTTTAAGGTTAAGCTCTGTATTTGAAATTATATGAGTTGATAGTGGGTGTAACACTTCGATTGCAAATCATCGTTGTTTGGTAATCGTTGACAGGTTTTAATGGGTTTTATATTACTGTTTTAAGTTGTAAACAAAGGGTCGTAGATTTTAATGGAACCCTCCAATGGAAGTCATGGCTATTCACATAGCATTGACAGGGTTGTATCCTTTGGTATTAATTATTTCAATGTTCAGAAATGTATTGGGCCGAGGGCCATCTTTACAGCGTGTATTTTTAAATCAGGGTTTTGACCTCTGTGTAGTGATTTGATGTATTTAAATTATAGCTTGCGTGTATATATATATATAATGTGACTTTGATAGTGGAATGCTACAGTGTGAAGTAGAAACCAAATATCAAATCCTACAGGATTCGTCATGGTGACTTGTAAATAAACAGACTGTACAGGAATGGATCCTGGGTTGTTGTTGTTGTGAGGGTTTATAAATGTTTGGATTCGATTTGGGAAAAACGCCTACAAGAATTGATCCTGCGGCCTCTATGTAATTATATTTGGTTTTTAATGGGTGTTGTACTTAGCATTATGGTTAATTTATTATGGTGGGACTTTCGTTATGGTATGCGATTCTTATATATGTAGTTGATAAATTATTTAAAGAGTTGGGTATATTATACATGCAATGGATTTATTATGTTGATAGTTTCTTTAATGCATACGATTTCGTGGATGTAGTTGGTATAATAAATATGTGGTTTGGTTTAAAGTGGAGTATGGGTAAACCATAAATCGTGGACCATTAAGTGGTCTCGATACTTGGACTGTAGATTCGACTTATTAGTTATTTGGTTACTGGAAAAAGATATTGTTTAACCTTGGTTCTTGGTAGAAATAATTACAGAACTGAGAGGTCCTCGTTGTGTTTTATTTTAGTTTTAATACTTTGAATTTATGATTATTCTTAAGTATAGAATAACGTATTTATAATATTGCTTAATTAGAATACGGTTATATTTATACTAAATGTGATATCCACTAGTTTATCTAATTTGTACATAAAGATAATGATGATAAATGATGCTCCTATCAAGAAATTTATTGCCGTCTCTAGCCCATCTAACAATCAACTACTTTATACCTCACCCCATTGCAAGATGAAAGTGAACAATGCTAATGCTAACAAGACTGCCATAAAAAATAACAAGATCAAAGTGTTATGCTAAGATATATTTTATATAAATAGGAGTCGACCATCCTTAAGTACCTAGTCACATGGGTTTATGATAGAATGCTACAGATTAAAACAATTTCACACAAAAGCGACCATACCAAGATAAGAGCATATGAGTAAATTATGTATCAACCACCCACTAACACATGATAGTAAAAATTATTTAAAATAATAAATATACATAAAAACTCATATGTAAAAATGCAACCCATAATAATAATAATAAAACAATTCTAATATAAATAATATAATTTTTATTTTAATATTAATATTAAAATTCACCACTAATAAACCTTAACCTTTCACTATCATACACATAATCTATAGCTTTAAAAACTCTTAAAACTATTTTTTGTAATTGTAATTAAATGATTGCCTTTCATTTAATCAACAAATGCTCCTTTCTTGTGTTTTTCATTTTATTATTATAAAAAATTTCAATATCTTAATATTAGATAAATTCTAGCACATATATGTGACTTGAGCATAACCTTAGAAAATGGTCCATTATAAAAATGTTCCGACTTTATATTTGTGACTTTAGATACTTCCATTTGTCACTAGCAAAATTTGACTTCTTTAATATCATTCGGCACTAACAAACTTGAGCATAACCTTAGAAAATGGTCCATTATAAAAATGTTCTGACTTTATATTTGTGACTTTAGATACTTCCATTTGTCGCTAGCAAAAATTGACTTCCTTAATATCATTTGCCACTAACAAACAACGAGTTCCTCGCATGTCTAGGGATCCCTAAGTTAGGGAAGTCAAATTTAGTTAAATTTTATGAAAAAATCTTATAACTTAGTTAAATTTTATAAAATGTATAATCATAACTTAAGATACCATCTTATAAAAGCGAGGAGAATTTAAATAAAAAAATTAATTAAAAATATTAAATCATTTAATATAATAGTGTTACTCACAAATAACCATATTCTACTTTGGTAGAGGATCTTTAAATAGTAAAATGATCTTTATATTTAGGTTTATTCGGTTAAAATAATTGATAATGTGTGATTGAAATAAAAAGTTGTAAATGGAAAATCATAAGTTAAATTTTTTAATAGGTATTTAAGTTTAGAGATATTAAAATTATTTAAAAAAAATATTAAATTTTTTTATTTTAATTAATTTTCATAAAATACACATAAAATATATAATGTTTTAAAAAGAAAATTAAAGTCAAACCAATTATAATATATATGGCATTAAGAATGCTTAATTTTTATAACTTAAATATAAGCAAAATACAAAAGGAGTTGGTAAGGCTGGATTTTAGCTTTTGAATTTTAGAATTCTAAAAACCAAAAAAGTAGGGTTGATATCCTCGTTTTCAATCCCTAGGATAGTTGTCAATATGCTTAATCCA
>LPNX010350017.1:10349-23590 GCA_001517045.1 Pseudotsuga menziesii | reverse complement strand
AATTATAGCTCTCAATATTTCCATGCATAGCGATCCAAAGGAGGAAAAGTATGATTGCCAAAAGTACCTGATCTTCGATAAAAATAAAGATGACATTTTTCTCCATGGTCTTAAAAATGAACTGGTTCTTTTATCTAGCATGGAGAATATAGAAAATCTCTGCCATAATTTTGCTACAACCCTCTTGTCGTCCATTAACAAGTTCTCTATTGAGGTCTCAACTAAAACAAGCAATAGTAGAACCAACCCTTGGTATGATCAAGAGTGTAAAGATGCGAGAAAAGAAATTAAGCAAGATACTACATATTTGATATAAATGGGCAAGATAAGTCACTACAAAGCCTTAATTAAAAGAAAAAAGGCATTATCTAAGTAAAAGACAAGAAAATATCCTACACCTCTCTAAGGTGCCTCCTAAGAA
This sequence comes from Pseudotsuga menziesii, assembly GCA_001517045.1. Taxonomy (NCBI): domain Eukaryota; kingdom Viridiplantae; phylum Streptophyta; class Pinopsida; order Pinales; family Pinaceae; genus Pseudotsuga; species Pseudotsuga menziesii. The sequence goes on along the minus strand of LPNX010350017.1, from coordinate 23,169 downwards.
ATTATGGAAGAAAATTCTAACTTGCAAAACAAAAGAAGACAATAAAATTGATTTAAAGGATTGGAATTCCTATCTTAAAAATCTTTATGAATCCCTGGATATCAGAGATAACATTCAAACCCTTCTTAGAACGAAATAACTTTTCTTGTTAGAAGATGTAGATCTCGGGTAGTAAGCGCTTAGCAAATGGAAAATCCAAATTAGACATTGAAGGCTACCAAGCAGAAATCTTAAAAATTGGAGGGCCTTCCCTCATCCCGCACATCCACAAACTCTTTAATCTAATGGTCAAGAAAGGGTTTCCTACACTTTGGACTCAAAACCTCATTATTCCTATTTTCAAAAGTGGTGATAAAAATGACCCCTCTAATTATCAGACTATTATGATTATCCCTTTATTAGCTAAGTTATATGGTATTATCTTAGAAAAGAAGATCAATGAATGGCTAGAAATGGAAGGTAAGCAGGCTAAAGGCCAAGTAGGTTTTAGAAGGAATCATTCAACCACGGACCACCTTGTTACACTTAGGATCATAGCAGAGGAATGTCGTCATAATAAGTTTGACCTATTTTGTTTCTTTGTGGATTTTAGAAAAGCTATTGATACAGTCCCGGGAAATTACATGTGGAATAGGCTATATGAGCTTAAGGTTCCTTTTGAGTTGATAGCTATCGTGATAAGGTTATACGAAAATGTCCTTTCCAAGCTCAGGAATAATGAGGGGTGGACAACAAATAAAAAGTGTAATATCAGAGTCAAGCAAGGTTTCCCCTCTCCCCTACCCTTTTTGGCATTTACATTGATAAGCTAGAAAAGTGTTTAGAAGAAACACGTTGCACCGGTACAATCTTAGCTGGCATAGTTATCATCCTCCTACTTTATGCTGATGATATTGTTCTTATGACAAGTTGTTCTTCTGATCTCGATAAGCAATTAAGAATTTTTAAATATTTTTTCTCTAACATGGGTATGACTGTTAACACCGACAAGACAAAAATCATGATTATAAAATCTAAGAAAGACACCTATGCAAATTTTATTTATGATACTAGAAATCTAGAGGAAGTGATTTCTTACAAGTAGCTTGTAATTGATATTCATCACAAGCTCAATTGGAACTATAGCATTGAGAAAAGGATTAATGGAGGGTGGAAAGCTTATTTTGGTCTTGAAAATAAATGTAAATCAACCAATCTGGTCATGTGGGATAAAAAAAATTCATCTAATTTGAAACTCTTGTCATCCATGTTATCTTGTATGGTTGTGAAGTATGGAGGTGCAACATTTCTAGAGAATCTTGGAAGAATATTGAGAAAATTTAGAAGTGGTTTATAACTTATAACCTCAAAATTAAAAGCAACACACCTTATCCTATTCTCCTCATAGAAGTGCGTCTTTCCCCCATCGAGAGCATGGCTATGACTAGGTACCTGATGTACAAGCATAAGATAAATAACATGGGAAATGAGAGACTTCCTAAAATTGCTTTAACCTCAAGTCAAAACCAATTACGCCTCAAGTGGGGCTTGTGTAAAGATACCATGGCTAGGTTAAACCATTGGGGCATTAGTGAAAACAACATTTTGCAGAACATTGATAATGTCAAAAATATAATTACTTCTAAGTTTAAAGATAAATTTTGGTGTGAGGAAATTTTAGCGGTTAAGAGAAAATTAAGATACTATAAGGAGGTCATTAATCATAATCATAACTTGGAAGATCAGAAGTATCTCTCGGTAGTAACTAGATCATGGAATAAAATTAATATAGCTAAGATTAGAACAAACTCTCATGAACTCCATAGAAAAACAGGGCGTTGGTCTATTCCTAAAACTCCATGGGCGGAAAGGGTTTTCCATTTGTGTGAATCTATGAGCGTTGAGAATGAAAATCACTTTCTCTTAGAGTTCATTGCTTACACCCACATTAGATATGAGTTTGATAGTATTTTTTACAATACAAACCTTTATAACCTCCTAACTTGCCAAAACTATAGTGAGCTTGGGAAGCTTCTTAGCGCCCTATAAACTAAAGTTGGTCTCAGTGGAGGTTAATCATGGCATCATCAACAACAACTTTGTATGTAATTGAATTTAAAACATTTTATAAATATTCAACTCATAGAAAATCCTCCTCTATTTTTATTGCTATATTGTATAATACAATAACAACAATTTTCAATATAAATATTAATAATTTCATTTAAAAATAATAAAATAAAATTCACTTTAAAACAATAAATATATATAATATATATAACCATTTTTAATATAAATATTTATAATTTTAATTAAAAAAATAAAATAAAATTCAATTTAACACATTTATTATGTCCCCGAGAAGGGGATATATATGAATAGGTCAACACAATTATTTGGACTAATTTGTAGTAACTTTAACAGAAGTACATAATTTTTGCCATAGTTTGTATCAATTTTTTTGGGGGGAATTATTTAAATTTTGATTTATCTTACTTCCTATTGGTTTATATAAGTGACGTAGGCCTGGGACTTTGTGCCCCAAGACCCGGCAGTGAGCTTGCGTAAGCATAAAATGATCATTTTGTTCCTGACATCCTACCATGTGTGGACTAAAATATAGTGGGCAGAGTGTTGCTAATCATTTTGTTCCTGACATCCTACCCTTTATGGATGAAAATACGGTGGACAGACTATTGTTATTACAGGGGATAGTTCATGGGTTGAAATGAATTTTTTTTGTATTTTCTAAAGTGTTCAATAGTTTGATTTTTAGTTGTATTATTTTTTTTAAACTATTTTTTTGTATGCTCATGGGTCCCACGACTTTGGATGCATTTCTTTGATCTTGTTAAAATTTACAACTTTTAAACCTTACTCAGATTCAAAGGTTTAAAAAGGTCTTAAAGTACTTGGAATGAAAGGTAAAAAATAATCATTTTATTTTAATTACTTGGAATTAAAGGTAAGGAATGAGTTAAATCAACTACTACTATTTCAATTTAAATTAGGTGGTAATCTTTGCAACGGTTGAGAATACTCAATTATCAATATAACGAAATCGGATCTGGACAAAATATTTGGACTTGTTGAAGGATGAAAACTATAACCTATATACAGTAAATTTCCTTCACTTGGGCATCAATGAATGAATGGGATTTTAAGAAGGACATCACAACATCCTTAAATATTTTTCCTTAATTCAAGAGATGGTTTAAATTACTTGGTTTCTATTTCATTGACACTATTTTTTTTTCATGCATCAAAAGAATTAAGTTTAGTATATTCCAAATAGTGTTGGTTTTCATAAATTTTATCAGTGCATTATCAACATGTTCTTTTAAATTGTTTTTCATTATAAATCGTAATATTATTATTATGTCCTTGACACGGTGATATATATGAATCAGTCAAGTCTATTAATTAAGAATAATTTGAAAAAAAAATCACTTTAAACTAAGGTTCTTCTATAGTGAAGAGTAATTTTTATTTAAGTACTTTTTAATTATTGATTTTTTTAAATTGTCATTGGTTCTTTCAAGGTGACGTTGGTTTGGATTACCGACCGCACAGCAAAGTGATGTTAGCAATTACTAAATGCATGTCAGTTCTGTTTTTTAATGCCGATGCTTTGGTTTGTGGGGCTAGGCTTTGGTTTGTGGGGAAACTTCTAGGAGGCACAATTATGGCTAGTCATTGAAGATTTACGAACCATTCTTCCAACTTCCCAATACCACTTACACAATTCCCAATACCACTTACACAGTGTCACTTGCTTGCATGCCTTTGTAGTGAGGTAGAATTGACAGGTTGCTTGCATGCTTTTGTAATGAGCCTTTGTAATGAGGTAGAGTTGACAAGTTTCTTGCATGCTTTTGTAACGAGCCTTTGTAATGAGGTAGAGTTGGCAGGTTGACATAAAACCTAGCTTGTTAATGATGTGTGGTTCAGAAACCACATGCATCCTCTGCAAATATGCTCTGATATCAATGAATGAATAATGGCTTTGGTCCTAGCTTCAACTATCCTAACCGTCCTATACCCAGCTTTAATAGTAAAACATACCCAACTAATTTTCTCTATATAATATCCCCCAGTTATCGACCTTTATCAAGTTCAGCGAGATGGCTATGGTGCCTTTTCTTGCAATCTGGTTTTAGCAAAAAAAAATGTGAGTAATATGTCATTAAGCTACCATTTGATTAAATAGTTGATCTGTGGTGTAAGGTGAAGAGGCATTAAAGCCCCGAGTAATCTAAATAGGATTGAAATTAATGAAAAACAACATTCATCACCATTTTATATCTAATAAAATCCTAGAGAGGCAGGCCAAGTCTCAAAATATCCAGGTTTATAATAGGTTAAATATGTTGCATGAGGAATCCCTTGTAGGGAAGCTGGCACTCCAAGAATTCCAACCGAAGGGCCATAATCAATCTAGCCAGCTGCTAGCCTGCCATAAAGTTCATTTTTTCCAGTGCGCAATATTAAGGTAGAGGAAACAAAAGCATAGGTAATGGTAGCAACAGTTGATCTTGTTCTAGTTCCCAAAACTAAGAGCATTCCAGGCACTTGGCTAGCCCTGCCAACAAAGTTCAATTCTTCTATTCCAAAATGAAAAGGGCATGCGGGAGAAGATCTGTCCAACCACACATGAGGTGAAGATCTGGTACATCCAGGTCTTGAGTATCAAGTTGAGAAGGTACCAATATTGAATGTTTTACCTTTTCTATTTATACAATGATTGTTTCTTTGATATCTCTGTATTTCTAGTTTTTTGTTTTTTGTTTTAATCTGCTAATGGACAAGGCAGCCTGCACTCATCTCTTAAGTTATAGACCTGGTGGTGGAGTACTTGCTACAAATTAATGGCATGCAAATTAATGATATTGTGGTTTTTGTTTGTTTATGGTTTTGGGTTCAATGGATTTGAATGTACTATTGTTGAATGCCCAAATGTTTGTAAAAAATATGTTCTCAGACACACAATATGACACATGACACAATATCTGAAACCATGAAATGTTGCATTAAGAAATGCAAGAAATGTCTCCGTATAGTCCAAGAATCACAACCACTTCTCTTCATTGGTTATACCTCTCAAAGATTCGTCAACTGATATCATGAATGTAGAAAGACACTAAGATCATGTACATGGATCCAAACCTACGGGAAGATGCAAATATACAACTCAAATAGTTGTTCAAGCAAGCAATTATCACTTGTCTATAACACTACATTACATTACATAATGCTTTCGATTAACCCGTCATTTGAAAGGAATTCGAAGAAAATTATTATATACTTTTTAGTTGTGTTTGATTTGGGGTTTAGATTGATGTATATTTTTGCGGTCTTAGTTTAGGGTTCAGGTGGATGTTTGTAAAATAGAGGGGAAAAGATTTAGTATCACAATGTCTAGTTAGAACTAGTGCTGCCTGTTAGCACAAATTGTAGAAAAGTTTTTTAAAAATTATTTAAAAACAAATTGTAGAAAAGTTTTTTAAAAATTATTTAAAAATAATAATAAAAAATAATAATTTACTTAACAACAAACCATAGCCATAGACATAATTTGTTGGGCCCGGTGTGAACCATGCAGCAAACAAAAAAATTATGAACCTATGCTATTTTGTGTGCTAAAAAAACACGTCTCGAATGTCCTTAATCTAGAAATCAGATAGGATTTTCTAAATCTAAGCCCAAGCTAGATTATTTCTCTTTCTTTTAAAAATTTGGAATGGACCAAAAGGAACAAAATTTACACTTGAAATTTCCACATTGACATTTTTCCCACAAGATTGGACTACAAAATTCTCCCAATCCTCTCCTTTATGTGCAAAATCCTATGGGAAAGCCTAAGTCTACCCAAGACTAAACTATGCCTAAAATTTCAAGGCCCAAAATTGACCACAATTCCCATCAATGTTTCTTTCATCGACAAACTCTCAGCGATCAACAAAATGAGAAGCGTTATCAGGCCTAAGCTTCGGGCGAAGTAAATGTTCAACATCTTCCCTTGCTCAATCTTTTCTCAAACCAATAAGAGTGTAATAGTCAACTGTATAAGGACTTAATAGCATTTGTTTCATAGTAAGAATCTTTGAATTCAAAATTTGAAGATTTCCATGGATATCCCTATAATTCAAATTTTGATGCTTCCAAACAGGTCTTGGAAACTTATGCAGGCCAAGAATGGACTCATAAAGCAGCTTAAGATGTTCCAAATCCTGCAAGCTCTCGAAGAAACATCTTGTAGTTTCAAATAGGGAAGCCCTTGTGGTTTCAAGTAGGAATCTAATGCAAGTGTCCTATTGCAATCAACTATTGAATCAACCACTCGTCCTGCAGCTTGACAAATTGTTGCTATGAACATATAGCATTCTACTATGAAGTCTTTAGGGGTTTCTTCCATCAAGAATTTTTGAGAAATGCCTTGCTGCCTCTGAGTAGAGACCAGCATCTAGTGTATCCATCGCAGTTGTTATTAGCAAACACCCAATAATGACTAGATGTTGTTGTAGTGTAGTTATTCACCCATTTCTAGTAGATTTCTATGGCGGTTTAGAAATCACATACATCCTCTGGCAAAGTTCAATCACCCGAGGTCAGCGAAATACTCACATGCATCCTCTGGCAAAGTTCAATCACTCGAGGTCAGCGTTATTTCGCATGATTTGAGTTGGACAAATGGTATTGCCAGTTTGCAAGCTTTAATTGGATCTGCAAGTTTTTAATGGTGAGCATAGCTCTCAAGGTAAGTCTCATTTTATAATTCGCCATCTGTTATGGAGTACACCGTATTTAAGGCCTCGACTTTTGTCCTTATAGGATATGAGATGGTCCCCAGGAGCACCATGTGAATTGGTCTCCAATAGAACCATGCGCTTCTGCCCGCGGTCTAATTCTGGTTAAGAACACATATGCTAAGAGATTTAAGTTGGTAGGCTTATATGAAAACCTAAAATCAATTATTATCATTAACATTGCTCTCTGTAGCATTCAATCTAACAACTAAAATATGACTATATAATTATATAGATACCAACTTATTTTTTAATTGCAATCCAAAAGAGCCTTCCAGAGAAAAAACTGGCATATTTATCATAAATATATATATATTTAATTAGAAACATTGATAATGTTTTACTCGGAGTAAATATTTTGTGAAAAAGACTTAGGGTAAGTGTTAATACACACACACACACACACACACACACACACACACACACACACACATATATTGAATGGAAATCCTTGAAGTCATAATTTTTGGAGTTCCATATTCTCATGGTTCTATTTGCCATCAGGTGATTATATGGAATATTTAGTGCTCCTGTTGGGTTAGATGTCAAAAAAGCAGCTTCATGCAAAAGGTTTCCAACGCTATTACTCTCCCACATTGGTTAGAAATGTCTAAGGTAAGCAATTGTTGTCAATCTCTTGCTTTATTTCTTCAACCAATTAGGTGACTGGAATTCAGTGCAGAAAATCATGTTGAAATTGGGCCTGCATTGCAAAAAATGCAAATAGAGGGCAATGAAGACACTTCCAAGGAAGATTGTGTTTATTTATTATTTTTTGGATTGAGGTTGTAAAAAATTGTATTAAGCTTCGGCAGGTCTGTGAATCTTTTGCCAGCATGGAGTCTATAAATATTGATGCCAAGGATAAAAATATCATGATAATGGAGATGCAGATGTAGTTAGGGTTATGGTTAGCCTAAGAAAGTTTGGATTCACTGAATTGAAATTCAGCTTAAAACAGCACAAAGAACCACAGAGGAACTTATGTAAGAAGATTTAGATCCCTAATGCCTGCAGTATCTTTTGAAATCAACTTTAATAGTTTCATGAATTTCTTGTATTAATTCTATAAATGTATTTTGCTTCATTTTAATTAGTACTTGTCTAATTTACATGTCAACAGTACTCTGCCTTCAATGAATACCAATAAGCTAGTTGTGCAAGAGATTCCATTTTTCATAAACGTATTTACCTATATCCCCTAACATATGTTTTATGAAGACGAGTAGTTTAAAAAGTGTTGTACTGGAGGGAGGGAGAACACAAATTTCAGTATTCTTTGCATACACTGTACATATTTTTTTATTGGTTTTGACTACAGAGAAAGAGAGCTTAATGCTCCTTTTCAATGCAGCTCCTTTCAAGTGTAGATGTCTGCATAATTATAAAATTTTATGTTTTGATAATTTATTAGGAACGACAGGAATGCTAAACTTGTACAATTATTTCTTTTATCTCAAACATATATAAGATGATCATAGAATGAATTTATCTCCCACCTCTAATTATTTTAAAATAATTTAAATTAAATTAAACAACATTTTTAAAATATACTAACCTATTTTGACAATTACATTATACATTTTGACTTGTTCAATCACACATTCATTACTAAACACTAGTGTCATTTTTAAGTTGTTCTTTTACATGGGTGTTGTTTTCTTAAATAACATCAATGAATATATAGCTTTCTCTTAATTTAAGAATTGAACTGTGATAATTTTTCTATAATAATAAACAAGTTAAAATGCATTAATTGAGAATTGAAATGTGATAAAATCTATATAATAATAAATAAGTTAAAATGTATTAGTTATTTATAATGTAAAGTTAAAAGTTAAAATAATTATGAAAATTAAACTAAAAAGTAAGAGAAAAGTAACACCTACTATTGTGTATCTTCAAAAATTAAATAAAAAATGAAATAAGTAAAGTAAGTAAATGGGTTATGTACAAGATGATCATATGTATAGTAGAAAACCAATCAGATATTATAAAAAAACAAATTAAAGTAACTAATTAACTTATATATAAAAAAGAAATATAGATCTAATAATTTGTTGTTAAAGGAGAAATATAGATTTAATAATTTGTTGTTAAGATAAAATATTTTTTATTATTACTAATTTTATGATTATCAATAAAATATAATGATCATAGTAAGAAAACAATTATGTTATTTTTCTTGATTATGAATAATTAAAAAATTAAAAGAATCATCATGATATCATTTTTTATTATTGACAACTATTAATAATAAACTAAAAAAACTCTCTTTTAATATATTATTATATGAATTTGATATGTGCTCTTTCCTTAATTAAATCTTTACATGTATCAATCATCCACCATTAGATTGTTTGTGTAGATTTACAATCCATTGAATGGTATGAAAATTTTAATATTAAAAAATTGAATTATTAGGCAAATAAAAGTTAATATCTTAAAATATTAGGGTGAACTATTGATCGTTAGGTTGTTAACATTGAGTATAAGAATACTTGACTTCTAAACTTTATATTTCAATATAACCCTGTTTTAATCAAGTAAAGAGATTATTCCCATTGTGATGTATGATTAATGATGTCACGAGAGTCCATTTATATGGCCTAATACCATTTCAAGTAACAATGTACTATTCTACTTTAATGAATCAATATGATTACTTATATGCCTCTCTTATGTGTGGATTTAAAGATTCCTTTCATTATGTTCATGTTTAATTTTTTTTTGGATAGTTTAGTAATATTTTTAGAACTATTTATGGTTGGATTGGATTATACAAATGTTTATATATTTTACCATAAATTATGCTTTGAGATTTTTATTTTTTAATTTATATAATTATAAAAAATGTATAAAAAAATTATTCTTATAAATATTGCTTTGGTATTGAATGGCTATAGGAGTGTGCTTTTAACATTGTTGGACTTTCATAAGATAAACATAATGTTTAGTTATCTCCCATATAATAAGCATTGGAATTTAGAGCTAAGTACTAGAGTTAATATAATTAAGTACAAGAGATATAAATATAATCTTGTTGAATAACTTATAAATATTGACTTACAAAAAAGTTAAAAAAGTTAAAACCTCCCAAAAATTAAGCATCTGAGTTTGCAATGAAATACAAATGTTATAAATCACTATTCTATGCTTCAAATATTTTTGTATCTCTATTAACATTATTTTATGGCTTTGAAGCTTTATAAACAATTTTTTTTGTAAATATGCATGTTTCTTATGTGGTTCCATGACAACATTAGGACATTTAAATTTTTTATGAACTAATGTGTATGATAAGAACACATATGTCATCCGTAAAAATCATAGGTATCATATTATAAAAAAAAATGTTTTTAATGAGAAAGAAGCTAACAATGGAAAAATACCATGAAGATGACATCTCATTTATGGAAAATGAAAATTGCCTTTGAAAATATTATCCATAAGAAATATATTTTAGTTACAATTCTTTTTTCTTTTCAATATTTATTTTTTGTTTACTACATAGAAAAAATACATTTTCATGTGTGTTTCATACAATTGAATTCCATAAGGTAGTTACCTTATCCAATTCATTTGGATTTCCTTTTTTTATTACTTGCAAGTAAGTGATTTGAGGTAATTTATATTTGAAGGAATATCAAATAATGTTTATGGATAATTTTTTATGAAAGGAATAAAACAAATATTACTAAAATTGAGGAACTCAATATAATCAAAATTTATCCATTGGAGAATCAACAAATCTTTTATGATTTAAAATGATTAATAATACATTATAAAGAAAGATGATTTCAATGGGTCAAAAGCTCACTCTTAACACATATTTATTAAAGTTTAAGGAATATTATAATATTTATGATCTCAAGCTAATTACATTGTTAGCTAGCAACAAATATTAGTTAAAAATATATATATCTTTAGTATTTTTTAATGGACATGAACATTGTCTCATAGACCTAGTGAAGAGGATTGAAATATATGCATCCATATCTAACAATTAAACCATTCATATTCAATTACATCAAAACCTGCATGCAAATAGCTGCGCCCTATTGTAGATAGTAATGTCGGGGACATTGCCACCAGGTGGCTCTTGTTATTTTTAATGATTCTGCCAATATAAATATTCTCTTATAACATGAAAAAAAAAGTCACCTTTGTATTAGTATAAAAAGTTAAAATAAAACTATATAAACTTGTTTTATTTTATTGCCATATATATTTTTATTTATAAATATTTTTTTTTATAATTGTACAATTAGCAATTTTTAAAATACTTTGATATATCTTCAATATATAGTAATCGATTTGGTCGATTAATTGGAAGCTCGAGTTTAAAATACCTTTTTTCTATAGTTTAAATTTTAATAATTTTGTTTATTTTATTTATAGTTTTTGAAAATTAATATTTTTAAGTAGATAGCGTATATATCTCATAATTTTGGGATGCACTTGGTCGAGCAGATCATCAAGATTCACCAAATTTTGACAGTTGTATGGCTGTGATCAATTTCATCGTTGTCTGATCTTTAAACTAGCTCATTTAACAGTGTGTTAGTTTTTAGTTATAGAACCGGCGTTTTTAGCTGAAAGTTTTGGTCGCAATTTTGATTTACTGTTTTGATGCCAATAACATGTAGGGTGGTGGGTGCAACATTGGTCGTTGCCGGACTTTTCGGGACTTTATATTACGCTATGGGGGTAAAGCAAAGGACGTGAAAACCGCATGTGATGTTGAGGAATCCCACTAATATTTCGACAAGAATCCCACAATACAATAGTATTGTTCAAAAATAGACCACCATTTTCAAACATATAGATGTTGTGTAAGAGGAATGTGATTCGGGAACTTATTCACATTCTGTCAGTGTTATAAGAAAAACTAAGAAGGAAGAATGCTTGTTATTTCAATTTTTATTATTATTTTATATCATATGTTTATTTTCCTTTCTTGTGTTTATATCATATGTTTATTTTCCTTTCTTATTTTCCTTATTATTTTATATCATATGTTTATTTTATATCATATTTTATATCATATGTTTATTTTCCTTTCTTGTGTTTTTCATTTTATTATTATAAAAAAATTCAATATCTTAATATTAGATAAATTCTAGCACATATATGTGACTTGAACATAACCTTAGAAAATGGTCCATTATAAAAATGTTCCGACTTTATATTTGTGACTTTAGATACTTCCATTTGTCACTAGCAAAATTTGACTTCTTTAATATCATTCGGCACTAACAAACTTGAGCATAACCTTAGAAAATGGTCCATTATAAAAATGTTCTGACTTTATATTTGTGGCTTTAGATACTTCCATTTGTCACTAGCAAAAATTGACTTCCTTAATATCATTTGCCACTAACAAACAACGAGTTCCTCACATGTCTAGGGATCCCTAAGTTAGGGAAGTCAAATTTAGTTAAATTTTATGAAAAAATCTTATAACTTAGTTAAATTTTATAAAATGTATAATCATAACTTAAGATACCATCTTATAAAAGCGAGGAGAATTTAAATAAAAAAATTAATCAAAAATATTAAATCATATAATATAATAGTGTTACTCACAAATAACCATATTCTACTTTGGTAGAGGATCTTTAAATAGTAAAATGATCTTTATATTTAGGTTTATTCGGTTAAAATAATTGATAATGTGTAATTGAAATAAAAAGTTGTAAATGGAAAATCATAAGTTCAATTTTTTAATAGGTATTTAAGTTTAGAGATATTAAAATTATTTAAAAAAAATATTAAATTTTTTTATTTTAATTAATTTTCATAAAATACACATAAAATATATAATGTTTTAAAAAGAAAATTAAAGTCAAACCAATTATAATATATATGGCATTAAGAATGCTTAATTTTTATAACTTAAATATAAGCAAAATACAAAAGGAGTTGGCAAGGCTAGATTTTAGCTTTTGAATTTTAGAATTCTAAAAACCAAAAAAGTAGGGTTGATATCCTCGTTTTCAATCCCTAGGATAGTTGTCAATATCCTTAATCCA
>LPNX010350012.1:131887-155782 GCA_001517045.1 Pseudotsuga menziesii | reverse complement strand
CATTAATCTAACCCCCCTCCCCCGACTTCTAAAATCCTAGTCACCCCATGAACATCCCTATGTCTCCCCTCTAACACACACACACATACCTATGTATCCCCTTACCACTATCACCCCTTATCCTATCTCTTTGAAACACACACGCACACATCCATATGTCTCCCCTATGACACACACACACATCCCTATGTCTCCCATTACCACTAAAACCCACTAACCTATCTCTTTGACACACACACACAAACATCCCTATGTCTCCCCTTACCACTAGCACCGCCTAACCTATCTCTTTGACACACACAAACACACATCCCTATGTCTCCCCTTACCACTAGAACCCCCTAACCTATCTCTCTGGAACAAACACACACATCCATATGTCTCCCCTTACCACTAGCACCCCCTAGCCTATCTCTCTAACACACACACACACACACCTCCCTATGTCTCCCCTTACCATTAATACCCCCTAACCTATCTCTCTCTCTCACACACATACATCCCCATGTCTCCCCTTATTACTGACACCCCTTAACCTATATTTTTCTCACACACACATCCCTTGAGTTTTGAAATAACATAGTTAGGTTGAAGAGAGGGGGGGTGTTAAGGCGCAAACACTAAGGGAGTACTTGTAATTCCCCCTAAACCTTTAATGATCCCTTAGCCATGCAACTACCTTCTTAAATACTCCTAAACACTATTAGAGTAAAACATAGACTTGTTTTATGTGGTCGAAATGCGCCCCCATTTTTGTTAACAATAACATGTGCGCGTTTCATCTCAGTATAAACAATAGAAGTCCCTGTCTGAGAAACACTCTATTCTATTACACACAGGTTTGACATTCTGCACGCAATTTCAGGTTGCATACAGTGCGTGAACATTCTCTTCTTCACCATATTATCACACAAAATTTGTTTTGACATCAAGCATCTCCACCACAATTGTCTAAGTATTGCTTGGAGCATGGTATACATTGAGGAGCAAGAAATAAAGAATTAATTGAGCAGGAAAGAAACAATTAATTGAGCAAGGAGAACCATAGAGCACCTCCACCATTATTTTTCTTGCAATTGAGGAGCTAGCAAAGGAAACATTAACTTGGTCATTGTGGTGGAGTATGTACACACAATTGAGAAAGAAACAAACCAAGATTGGGGAATTTCCCATTGAGGAGCACCATAGAGAATCTCCACCATTGTTTTTCTTGCAATTGAGGAACTAGCAAAGGCAACATTAACTTGGTCATTGTGGTGGAGTATGTAGACACAATTAAGCAAGAAACAAACCAAGCTTGGGGAATTTCCCATTGAGGAGCACCATAGAGCATCTCTGCCATTTTTTTTCTTGCAATTGAGGAGCTAACAAAGGAAACATTATTCCCAATCTTCTGCCTAACTTGAGTATCTAGACACAATTGAAGAAGAAAGAAACCTAACTTGGGGAGTCTCCCATCGAAGAATACCATTGAGGAGATAACAAAGGAAATCATATATCATTGATCATTGTGGTGATGGGAAACTCACACATTTGAGCAAGAAAATTAGGAAGGAAGAGGATACCCAATGAAATCCTTGAATAAATTAGAGAGAAGAAAAGAAATGACATGACCAATCGAAGAACCTCTATGGACACTCAAGCAATTTTGGTTGTTGAGGATGCCACATTTCTTCCTACCAATACACATCGAGAAAGAAAAAAACATTCACTCGAGAGGTCTTCAGTGTCCATATCAATATAAGAACAAGCACTGCATGGCATTGATCAAGAAGTAAAACGTAGGTGCACATCAAGGCCACCTAAAACCTTTGCAGATTTAATTGAATGTGGGTATACAAGTGAAAAACTAAAGAGACGTTGAATGCCGAATGTATGCTCAAAGAAGACAATGTTGTTCAGACCACCCAGGAGGATTTCCAATTTCCACTGTCCTACTGACTGAAAGACACATAAGGACATGAAGTGCATGTTCAAATTCTAGATTGACCAGGTGATATGGTACAGGGTGCAATTACAACATCCCTACCTCCATTAACAACTTCACACCGAAGAACTCCAAAACATATACATATTGTTTAAAGTCTCATTGGTTCTATTGAAGGTACGTTGTCTAAAGAAAGTATTGCATATCAATCTCAACCNTAAATGTGATGGAGATAAATGTAGATTATTTATATCGTTGTTAAAATCTAGGTCTATGACTGTTGTTAGGAAAAAATTAAGGATAAAGATGATAAACAGTTCTGAACCAAGTTCTCATGTTGTCAAAAGTTTAGTAGATGCATTTAGAACTATTGGAAAGAAATCACGTTCAAAGGATCACAATGTAGCTTGTCATGCATTTCCACAATCAATCACGAACAAAAGCACCAAGGCCCTTCAACTTCTTAAGCCTATATCCAAACTTGTAGGATTGGATATCAAAGCACTATGTAGGTATTTTTCTAGAACATAACAACTTGACTCTGGTCAAACAGATGTTTGGTCCTTCATTGGAAGTTTTCCACGCTCTAATATGAAGCTCATTGATGTGGTAAAGGGATTGGTGCAAGATTTTTGGCATGGCAATACTAGACCTTCATCCAACCAAAAATATGTACTAAATTTGAGAAGGTGTTCAAGGGATCGTGAGCCCCACATTAAAAAATTTATTGACATGACACAAACATAATTATATGAGAGATTTAGGCATGAACATAATGAACTTAACTTGGGCCAAATATCCTTCAAGAAATTCAAACCATGGTATGTAAAAATAAACACAACTCGTAACACATGATGTTGTTGATATCACATTTAGTACGGTTATTATTATGCCACATATATACATATATTGCGTGTATTGCATAACACTCTTATGCAAGAATGCTCAACTAAAATGACACTGACATCATCTAGAGACTTTATCCATAGCATTTTGTGTAGAAGGACAGAAGGTTGCACATATTATCAAAGGCATTGTGTATATGGGACATGCCCAAGGTGTGGTGGAATGGAATTTTCGGAAAAATGCATACATGTCACCGATGATCATGAACTTGGGAGACATGAAGTGAAATTGCATTCATTCAAATATGTCACGTATGATATTGGTGGAGGAAATGAAATAAAAAAATATAATTGGTCACCTCTGATGTTAGTAACGAGTTCTTGAATAGTATTTTTTCTTCATGTATTTCTACTTCATACATGTAACAACCTATTGATTTGTACATCTTTATTGTTGATATACCAGGTACTAGTATGCAACTTCATGGAGGAATTTTTTGAAAAGAAACAACAGTATGTAAAGCATGTACATGTGGCTTGTTGGCAAGATGAGAAGTTTATAATGTGTAGGGATACATTTCCTATTGGAACTATATTATTAGTGGTCAATTTTGTGGAAAACTACACTCTTCAACCACAGAACGAGATTCAGAGTCAATATTATCACTCAGACTAGGTCAACATAATGGTCCATATCAACTATAGACATGTGGAAGATATTACTGAAGAGAAAAGGGTTATATTGAAGGAGTATCAGTTTTACATTAGTGATGACAGGTGTCATGACTTGGCTTTTGTATAGCACAACTTTCATTTTTTCTACAATCATTTGGAGGATAACAATATACAGATGGAACAACATTGGATTTGGTTTGATGGTTGTGCGGGGAAATTCAAAAATTCTTGTGTCTTCCAATAGTTGTGTATTCTCAATAAGAGGCACAAGGTGCCACATATGTGGAACTATTTTGAGATCGGACATGGAAAAGGGGAACATGATGGAGAAGGTGCATGCATCAAGACTGCATTACATAGGAAAGAGATGAAATTCACAAATATTTCGCTCATCTGAGATGCAAAGAGCATCGTTTCATGGTGTTCTTCAGTGATGGGGTAGGGAGATAGAAGCAAAGAAGACCAATAATCTCAAAAAGCACATGTACATTGATATTTTGGGGAGGTGGTCGATGTAGATCGATCACACCTATATGAGTGCACGACCATCCAAGGAACTCATGCATTCCATTTAGTTAGAATGCCAGACAATGCCATAGTTGAAATGTGGACAAGGAAACTCTATTTTTATTATTATCCATGTATCAATGGTGAATGGGACAACTATGAATCCACAAATTGGGTTGACAGATGGGATCGTGTATCACTCCCCATTGGTTGACAAATAACTGCAGAATTATCCCAGTTGGAGGAGGGCCATTCGAGTATTTCACATGACTATGACCACATTTCATATCTCATACAACTAGGTTCGACTATTATGTTGATAGCTTTAAAATGTTTGATGACTAGTTATGTTTAGTTAGCTGAATCCTAGGTATGCACTTTATTTTATGCATGGCACATTGTTGCACTTGGAAATTCCACATTGCCTATCAGCCTTCCTAGAAATTCCACATTGTCCATTTTCCTTCGAGAGAACCTGACTTGAACTTGACCTGAGATGTTTTGGGATTCTTTTTCCCATATCTTGGAGGGTCAGAACCTTTCTCTCTTTCACATAGAGAATCGATGATTCTTCCCACTATGGAGTAAACAATGCTGATTCCCCCTTTATTTGACATAAAATTAGGTCGGCGCACATGTCCTTTCTTCCAAGAGTGTCGATAGTCCAAAAAGGGAAAAAAGAAGGTTTTGGAAGCTTCCATTCGGAAGCCTCCATAGAGTCAGTTCCTACATGCTTAGGAGAGGTGGAATTCACTTCCCTCACCTATTGGGATCACATCCTATCCATATTTGAAGTCATCTCATGAGTTCTAGGCCTATAAATGAAGCCTTCATGATGTGAGTGGAGGAGGCCAAGAAACGTACCCTTATGCTGTTAGTTTGAAGTTTTAATTAGAGGCAAAGTAGAGTTGGATTGTGTATGGATAGATCTTCATAGTTATAGAGAATTGTAGATGTTATTGTAGATATCAAAGCCATCAACATCAAGGATTGTTTGTACTTCTCTCTCTTTCATAATTAATACAAAAGTGTTCCCCTTTCCGTTATTTGATGTATTAATTTCAACTAAATATTATCAGACTCCTTGATCACTGATATAAGTAATAAATTTATCATGATTCTCTCATCTTGTTTGTTTGTATTTTGATCTATTTTGTAGGTGTTGAACCATTGCAAGGGATTTTGGAGAAAAGACAAAGAGATCTAGGTATGAGGTATATTTTATTTCATGTTATTTAATTTGACTGCTTAAAGAAAGGATATGCTGCCGTGTCTTTTTGTTTTGTGCTTGTGACTTACAATGCAGAGGAACAAACAATGTCCACACTGATTTAAAATTACTTATAACACACATATATGAAATGGTTTATTCGATAGGCAATGAATGGCACACTGATTACTTGCTAGCACATCACTTGGATGGGAAGCAGACCCTCATTGTCTCATTAAGCAACTCTGAGGGCAATGATTTTCCAATTGGGTCGATGGTTATTAAAGGAGAATATTTGACATAGGTTTCCCACATATGAAAGAAAAAAGGTTATGTATTTGAATATTATAGACCAGGTCAAATTGTATACCATTATACAAAATTAGTTATTGGAACAAACCTCCAGCTGCAAACAATGCCAAACAAGAACTCATCAAAGACACAATACTTGTTTCCTTACTCTGAGAATGAGAGGCTAAAGGATATCGTTGCTATTGGAGGTGATCTCGATGGTCTAGTTGAATGACCACATGTAGGTATTCAGGTATGTGGTAGAAAAATATTTTGGTTTCATGGTCTCATTGAATATTTACATCTTGATAGATTGAGCGCTTGATAGATTAATAAATTCAATATACTTCTACAACTTGATAAATTGCACTTGAGCTTCATCATGGATTTGTTGTATTATATTGATACTTATATGACTCATGCCATATATCCCAAGACCATTATCTTCCACTCTATCTGGGATATGCCTATTTCATTTTCCTTGAATCTCAAAGTTGATCCTATAAGGATATCTCCTTGAATTCGATAATTATCTCCTTGACTCTGATAATTTGTTTCTCCATGGGAGCCGTGACATTAAGAAGTGGTAATACTAGCCTAATAAACATTGCAAATCCTATCTTAAAAACCCTATAGCTAATCCTATTCACTCAAGTTTGCAACGTAAACCATATTTTGCATTCTAAACCATAGACTCACCATAGTTTGCTCAGTAAGGGAATGCCAAATTTTTGCACATAGGTGTCAAATTCACATATTCCATGACCGTGAACGTGTGTCTATAGTTTTCACATGGAACCTACCTAAACACACTTTCATGACCCACTATAACCTCGTTTCAATGCACGGTTTCCATTCTATGCCTCAGTTAGGGATTCAACAAGTGTCCCTGAAACCCTCTAGAGGTGGGATTTAACGTAAGATAGAATGATGGTCATTGATCGGATCGACAAACCGTTGAATCCATTAGATTTAGGACATTTGGATAGTGCTAGGGGTGTCCCTCTACTCTAGGTCCATGGACAAGATATCATGTTTTTGGTCAATTTTGGAAACTAGGGTTTTGCTCAGTAAGGGAATTTCCAATTTTTGCACATAGGGGCCGGATTTGTAAATTACTCGACCATGAACATGTGGCTAGAGCTCCCACATGGAACCTACCTAAAAACACTTGCATGAACCACTGAAATCCCATTTTGATGCATGCTTTTCATTCTATGCCCCAGGTAGGGATTCAACAAGTTTCCTTGAAAGCCTGTAGGAGGTGGGCTTCAACGTGCCATAAAATGATGAATTTTGCTCAGATCGACAAACCGTCACCTTTGTTAGATTTAGGACATTGGGATATTACTATGAGATTCCCTCTAGTCTGGTTCCATGGATAAGGAATAAATTCTTTTGTCAATTTTGGAAACTAGGGTTTTGCTCAGTAAGGGAATTTAAAATTTTTGCACATTGGGGTCATATTCGCATATTGCTCGATTGTGAATACATGGATAGCATTCCCACATGGAACATGCCTAAAAATTCTTGCATGACTCATTGAAAGCCCATTTTTATGCACAGTTTCCATTCCATGCCCCGAGTAGGGATTCAACAGGTGTCCCTGAAATCCTGCAGGAGGTGGGATTCAACGTGCGATAGAATAATGGTCATTGCTTCGATCGAAAAACTATCAACTACGTTAGATTTAGGACATCGTGATATTTCTAGGGGTGGCCCTCTTATCTAGGTCCATGGACAAGGGATCATTTTTTTGGTCAATTTTGGAAACTAGGGTTTTCGTTAGTAAGGGAATGTCCAGTTTTTGCACATATGGGTCAGCTTTGAAAATTCATTGACCATGAACAAGTGGCTAGTGTTCCCACATGGAACTTTCCTAAACATTCTTGCATGAACCAATAGAAGCTTTTTTTGATGCACAGTTTCCATTCTATGCCCCGGGTACGGATTCAGTAGGTGTCCCTGAAAGCCTATAGGAGGTGGGATTCAACGTTCCATAAAATGATGAACGTTGCTCGGATCGATGAATTGTTGACTCTGTTGGATTCAGGACATTAGGATAGTGCTATGGGTGGCCCTATAATTTGGGTTGATGGACAAGGGATCATTTTTTTGGTCAATTTTGGAAACTAGGGTTTTGCTCAGTAAGTGAATGCGAAACGTTTGCACATAGGGGTCATCTTTGTAAATTCCTCGACCGTGAACATGTGCCTAGTTTTCACACATGGAAAATTCCTAAGCACTCTTATATCACCCACTAAAAGCCCATTTTGATTCACGGTTTCTATTATATGCACCAAGTAGGGATTCAACAGGTGTCCCTGAAAACCAATAGGAGCTGGGATTCAACATTCCATAGAATGATGGCCATTTCTTGGATTGACAAACCGTAAATTTCGTTGGATTTAGGACATCGAGATAGTGCTAGGGGTGGCCCTCTAATATGGGTCCACGAACAAGGGATCATTTTTTGGTCAATTTTGGAAACTAGGTTTTTTCTTAGTAAGTGAATGCATAATTTTTGCACATAAGGGTCAGCTTTGAAAATTCCTCTACCATGAACATGTGGTTAGTGTTACCACATGGAACATTCCTAAACACACTTTCATGACCCACCAAAATCCCATTTTGATGCATTTTTTCTAGTCTATGCATCAGGTAGGGATTCAACAGGTGTCCCTGAAAGCCTGTAGGAGGTGGGATTCAACATGCCATAGAATGATGACCATTTCTTAGATCAACAAACCTTCATCTCCGTTGGATTTAGAACATTGGTATAGTGCTATGGGTGGCCCACTAACCTAGGTTTATGGATACGTGATCAGTTTTTTGGTCAATTTTGGAAACTAGTGTTTTTCTTAGTAAGTGAATGCAAAATTTTTGCACATAGGGGTCATCTTTGCAAATTCCTCGACTGTGAACATGTGGCTAGAGTTACCACATGGAACATGCCTAAACACGCTTACATGACCCACCAGAATCCTGTTTTGATGCACGATTTTCATTCTATGCCCCGGGTAGGGATTCAACAGGTGTCCCTGAAAGCCTATTGGAGGTTGGCTTCAACGTGCCATAGAATGATGAGTGTTGCTTGAATCAACGAACCGTCAGCTCCGTTGGATTTGGGACATTTGGACAATGAAAAGAGTGGCCATATATCTGGGACCATGGACAATGGATATTGTTTTAGGTCAATTTTGGAAACTAAGGTTTTTCTTAGTAAGTGAATGTGAAATTTTTGCACATAGAGGTTAGCTTGAAGGTGATTGTAGATATTCCCCTCTTGAAAAAATAATTGTTGCAAACTATTATTCCATGTGTAGCTGTTGAGAATTCTATTACCTGTTGTGAGGTGTTGAACTTGATTAATTTCCCATCATTTTTTAAGCAAGAAATATTCTTTGTTTGTGTTTTAATCAACGCAAAAGGAGTTGTCAATCTCTATGTGGAGGTGAATTGATATTAGGATCTCATATCATTCGTGAGACTAGAAATTTGAAATAAGGTTGTTTCCCATATTAATTTAGCTTGGTCATCCAAGATATGTGAGCATTTGTATGATGAAATGAAGGAGGAGACAATTCCATTACGTCAGTAATGATGTAATGGAACATGTTTATGTTTAGAAACAAGTGTCCAGCCTATTACGCCATTATTAAAAAATATATATCTTCACACTACGAATGTTTTGAATAATACTCCATAAGCATAAATTTATGAAACAAGATTCAGAATAGTAGTTCTCCAATCAATTTAAATTATAATAAAATCACACATAATTTTTGTCTCTTACAAAGTTGTTCCTCGAGGCCATTCATCAAATTCCATGTACATTAACAAAATGATAAAATACGGAGTAAGCTAAAATCTAGAGCATTTCCACCTAAAATCCGACGCGTTTTCTGGCCAAAATCCGATGGAAATTGTTTAAAGGGTAGTTTTCAGTGACTGGAATTGCATAATATAGGTGCCCCAAGGGTAATAGAGGGTCCTGAATCCATTTATGAAATAAAAATTGCAATTTTAACACTGAAAATCTCATTTTCAACAACAAATCATGTTTCTGAATTCCGTCCAAACTTGCCTGAAAAGGTGCAAATGGTCTAGAGATTAGATGACTCCATAAAATAATATGCAGGATATGCATAATGCGCAAGATATAATGATAACCATTATTTTGAATCAACCTTATAATACTCGGATACTTTTAGGTTTGATGTGTATCCCATGTATTCGTTAGATGAAAGACATCATGCCAAACACTAGTTTCATTTATGTATACCACATAGGTGCATCACTTAGGTGTGTCAACTTCGTGCATCCTTTAAAAGTTTGTTAGGTTGTTATGTGGGTAAGTTGCTTTTGTATTCCACTTAGTTGGATCAATTTATTAGCTATGCTGGGTGCTTATGTGTATTAGGTATGTTCCATCTTTGTGAATACAATTTAACATTGTTAATTTAACATTGTATATGCAATTGGATCATGGTAAAAAACAATTTAAATGTACATTTTTGTCATTACGTAATATTGAAATTGTGAATTGTTCTTAAATTTAGAAATGATATCTCCTTCCAATCGTAAAATATATCAAAATTTGGGAACATTACACATAGAAATATTCTTGGCCACCCGTGTATAATCACACTTAAAAGACTGAACCATGAAGATCTCAAGAGCCTTGATATTAAATATTGTTTATATCATGAAAGTTATATAATACAAAAATAGTAGGCCCTAATAGGGCCAGTCAATGTACATGCATCAAAAACATCTTTGATGTACATGCAAACAAAAGTACATCTATCCTAGACTGCGCTCCTATACTCTAACTTCCTATTGTATAGAAAAATACATATTTCTCCTGGACACAATGCATCAAAACTCTAAATTTATATTGTTCTTTCCCGACCTTGATGCTAGATTCCTCTGTCCATGACCACTGTGCATCTTCAGTGACTGCAGATCAATGACAATATTTCTTGATCAGGTAACCGAACTAGCACAATCCAACAATAACAAAGTTTGCTAATTTAGAATACGACTCAATTGTACATAAAACAAACACTCATTGCATCCATTTTGGGTATTGGTGCCTCTAGTGTCCTCCTCCTTGCAAAGAGTCTCTTTGCAATGCTTATCCGTGAATTAAAAAAAATATATCAATTATCTCAACAATTATCAACATGTACATGAATGAGAAAGTACTAATCAATTATGTAAAAAATGAACATCTCATAGAAAAAATTTGTTCCTAGGAATGATGTGTGGTTTCTCCAGAAGAAAGAGGAGTCGTAGTTTGAACATCAACCTTGGTGGCATCCACTAATGGACCTGGGTGTGGCTACATTCACCAAATGATAAAATAGTTAGACATAGTATGGACCATAGACAATACAAATGAATTGTACAATTAAAAATATTCAATTATATGTACCTCTTTGTGACTTATCCCTATTATAGATGCGGCATTGACTGCAGCATGAACAACCCCACTAAGGTCTGGTATGGATGACTCTACATCTTGATGCTGTAAACATGCGAAAATAACATTAATAAAAGCTAGTTGTGAAGTGAATTCAAAGCTAACTAGAAACTGCCATTGGAAGTGTGTACATTATTGTGGGATGAGTACGTTGATCCTCATGGAAACCCACTCTATTCAAGGAAGAGGGTCATTTGGTGTAAACAACCTGCTTATATATGTTTGGACTACAGGGAGATCCAAACCAAAGAGGCAGTGCATGGATTTGCGATGATGTTTGAAGTAATAAAGTGTTACCATAGTTAGACATGGAGTTGAATGGATGGAATAACATGTACTGAAAAACTAACATGTTGTATATACTTAGCCCTCCCTGGGACATATCTCCCCCATGGGTGACCGCTTCCAACAATTTCTTGCCCCTCTTCAGATGAAGATAGCATCTGAAAGTTTAAAAATTATAAATATTATCAATCTATAGAGTGTACAGTAAGAAATTTAAAAAATTTGAACAAGATTCAGTAATTAACCATGTACTTACATTCTTTAGGTAATCATATATTCCACCTTGGAGTATTTCACTGAGCTCAATGTCATAGGCATCAGGTTCTAAATGGGATTCTTGCAACTCCAAAAATTGTAAATATTAGACAATTTAACAAATTAATCAAGACTAACACATTCATTAAAAAACTGATATGTATTAACAAAATGATACATGTTTAAATATTACCTCATGTTGGTTATTTGGGCCTCAAATACAACCAAACCGGGTGCACTACCGCCCCCTCGAGAGGCATCAATCTCTTGCAAGAGTAAATATTTCATATATTACGAATCTTTTAATATGTTACATACAATATGGAAAAATTAAAAATTGAACAATAATAGAGTTTTAACAATGCCCTTACCTAAACACCAGTCATCATAGAGGTACCATGTCTTGGTACAGGACCATAACAGGATTGACCACATGTTGTGTATATGTGTGGCTTACTCTGTGGCACATGGGATGTCAGTCTATCACCACCAATAGATGTTACTCTACCACCAGAAGCTCGTGGTTGTACTCCAACAGAGGAAGAGGGTGTTGCCTAGACAATAGTAGTTGTGTGTTGAGAAACCATCTCAACTAGAGTTAGAAATTCCTCTTGTGTCTGGGAAAACCATATCATGTGTAGGAGGAATGTCTACCCTCAGTAGCTAGGCATGGGGTGCAGGTATTTGTGGATTGGCATCTCTATGCCTAGCATTGGGTCAGTGTTGGGGCATCCCCCTACCAACGCCCTGGAAGACCAACATGTCAAAATAGTTGAATTTTTTCCCCATCACAAACTTTGCATACAACTTTCGGATGAGGCACAACGGTACTTCCCTATTGTTGTGCGAGGGAATGTAGAAAACCATGTACCATCAATCCATCGAATGGTTTCTAATGGGTGGAAAGGTGCACCACTCAATCGAAATATGTGGCTTGGTTCTCTCTGGAATTTCATCCATCCTAGGCACTCTAAACAATGTATATATGTGTTCTTTGGTTATTTTCATCTTCTTTATCTCATTGTAGCTCAATCCATCAGCATATTCTTGTCTTTTCCTCTCCCTATAGGATGCGATGCTATACAAAGCATCGTTTGATCTTGCAATCGTATCAACAATAGTCAACAATGAGTCTGACAAGGAGCAGTGGATGTCATATCCACCTATCCAGGCAGAACAATATCTTTGAGATGGCCAATAACCCTCAATATCTTAGTATTGTTATCCATAGTAGCCAATCCAATATTAAATGCAAATAAAATATCATTAGAAAAATAAAGACATGATATAATGACATCTCTGAGCAATGAAAAGTGCAAAACTAATGTACGCAAAATAACAACATAAACTAAATATATTATTTAAATTTTAAAATTGATCTTGAATTTTTACAGTTTAGAATAAACATTTAACATTTTTTCATTTTAAATTTATGTCCTAAATTCAAGTATTAATTCCAATTTCCATATACATGTGTACATAAAATTTCCTATGTGCATATGTTGATTGGGAATCTCCTCTAGCTTATTTTAAGGCTTGGATTATGAATTTTCATAAAAATTGTGAGGCGTTTGCTAATGCCCTTGTAGGACCAGCTCCCAGATTGTAGGTAGAGGCAACGACTAGACCCTAGAATAGGCGGCATAATGTGCTATTGATGAATAAAATCCCTATATAGGCATTGATTTTGTTAGATATGTAATTATTTGATGTAGCATGATGTTTTTTGGACTCCAAAGTGTATTTAGCAGATCTTTGTTTATATGTAATTTGGGCCATGTATGGATTCCACTTGATGTTATTTTAGTTCTATTCCCTCTTTCTATATACCCATGAGAGACTTTAAATGCACAATTGTGTAATAGTGGATTTTATGGTTGCAAGGTTTCTGCTAGATTCTATCATGTATGATAGTATGTGATTGGCATGTTATCAAACACATCAACCTCCCTATGTATCTTGATGTTCGTAGAGCCTATTGTTGAACTTCATTGTCTTGACCTTAACCAAAAAGTACCCTTCAGTCAAGAGGAAATATTTGTTAAGCATGGGAACTTTTCTATACCTTATTTTAACACTTGGATTAGGAAGTTTCATCAAAAATATAAGGTGTTTATTGATGTTTTTGGACGACCAACTTCTATATTTTAGATAGAGGCAGTGGATTTACCATGTTTCTTTATGTATTTTAGGGAAGATATGAATTCTACTTGATTTTTTTTTAGTTGTATGCAAGCTTGCAATATAATTGACAAACTTTGCATATTTGTTAATTTTGGCTTGGATTCACAATGATGCTTGCGAATATACATATGCAAACAATGAAGTTCATTTGGATTTTATGAGTTAATTGGGGTTTTGGTTTACATTGGGAATGTAAATTACTTATGAAAATTGCAATGTGCTTTGAAAACTTTGCATATTTGTGAATTTTGGTGTGGATTCACAAGGATGCTTGTGAATATGCTTATGGAAATAGTCAAATTGATTTGTTTTTATGAGTTAATTGGGGTTTTGGTTTCCATTGGGCATGTGAATTTTGGTAAATAATAAAAATTATTTGTTTTTTATGATTAAATTGGGGTTTTGGTTTCCATTGGCCATGTAAATTCCATTGGGTTTTTGGTTTCCATTGGGGTTTTGGTTTCCATTGGTTTCTATTGGCCAATTCCATTGGGGTTTTGGTTTCCATTGGCCATATAAATTAAATATTTTGGTTTAATTTAAAATTAGGGAAAATAGATTAATTAATTTAGGGAAAAAATCATGAGAATATTTGAGGAAAATATGAGAAGATTTGAGGAAAATACCTCACAAAGAAGATGTTGATGGCTTTGGCTAACCCAAAACACGTTTGTCCACTCTCGTTCTACTCCATCCAAGATCCAACAGCAATGCATTGTGAAGAAAATGACGGGATTGGCCCATTTTAACCATAAAACAAGTTTTAGTAAACAGTTTTAGTAAATGAGAGTGCATTTATTCAAAGAAAAATGGGAGCGTGATTTGCTTCAATAAAATGAGGGTGCGTTTTGGTCTGCTATCCTAATTGGAATGCCTTGGGACTAGGCTTGGAAGGTTTGGGATTTCCTGGGATGATTTCTATTTTATGGATCAAGAGTGATTGACTTCACTCTACCATTGCATCTAAAAGGTCCCTCAACTTTGTGCACTCACCCTTGATTTCACGACGATGATTTTCTTTCATAAAATTTTTAAAATGTGTTGGAACTAAACTGATATGTGTGTTTAGTTAAGTGATGAAAAAAATAAAGTCCAAAAATCTTGGGGTATTAATATCTTGAACTAAAGATTGACAATTCTCCCTCACCCAAACAAGAGGCTGACCTCATTTCTTTATACTGAAAAACACACAAGTCTGGCTCATACCCAAACAAGGGTGGGTAGGTCTCTATCTCTTATATTGTATCATATTCTATTTATCAATATCCAATTGGGGTTTTGTGAAATTCTTTTTGGAGTCTCTTGGAATTCATGAAGTGTTTTCTTTGTTAGAAAGTAGGAAAGGCATCCACCAAAGGATCGCTTTGATATGTTTCACAACTACAATAGTGTTGAGATTTCGTACGAACACACTAGTTGATAATCCATAATGGATAAAAAAAATTCACAAAGAATTCAACAATTTAAATATATATATTGTGAAGATTCCTCATTCTCGATCCTCTAGAAGTGCCCCTGGGAAAGCAAGTGCTATATATATAGTGAATATTCCCCATTCTTGATCTTTCAAAAGTGCCCCAAGTAAGAAAGTGATGGATGGAAATATGGAAATCCTTTGGGGATGAATAGCCCACATTCTAATAATTATTGGGAGTGTTACTTACATAATACAAAACCGCTTAGGGTCCCATATATTTTAATTGATCTAATTGCTTTAGTATACAGGATTTTCCATTATTTTCTATGATTGAGATTATCAACGAGACCACCACTAGATAGGGCATCAGGTGTTATGGCCTTTTGATCTCTTATTCAATTGATTTCTCATTGGGCTCTTAACTCAAGTTCTCCCCCTACCGAATTGTTATGCTTCATTGAAAGTCAAGTAAATGTTAGATTTTTAACATTTAAGCTATATGATATTAGGATCTTATCTAAGAGAATAACAAGCACAACAATCAATCACAAGAGACAATGAACACAAATATTTTCCTTGGGGAAACCATAAAGGATAAAACCCTGCAACTTCCTCAGAGATAGAATCAACACCAAAAGTAAAACTTAAATATAGTAAGATGATCTCTCGACAATAGTAGTCTCTCTCTCTCTTGTCCCAGCTTCTTTTTTCTCTCTCAGTTATGCACTACAACTGAGTGTGAGTGAATGTGTGTTAAATAGAGAGGTTCCCCCTCTATTTATACTAATTCATAACTTGACAATAAATCACTAGGGTTGACTTCTCTAGGAGATTCTAATAACCCTAGGGCCCCACAACTGCGGGGACTTTAACCCTTGATCAATAAGGAGGGTTACACTCTATGAATTTACATGACTTGTTTACATTATTGAATCTCTCGATAGAAACATCGGGCATGAAATGAATCAATCACATTACAGATACTTCTTGATATAAACATCAGGGTACAATACATAAGATATATAAGTGAATACATTCCAAAGTTACAAATACATCAACACTCCCTCTTAACTAGGAAGGTATTCTCTCAACACAATTTATCAGCACAAGTATTCTTCTCTGTATCATCTGTATCATCATCAAATCATCTTCATATTCAATTCATCTTCATCTTCAAGTCATCTTCATCAAGTCATCTTCATCAAGTCTGAATCATCACTGGATCTAGATCATCACTGGATCATTATCAAGTCTAGATCATTACTTGATCTGGAGTATCATTGGACCATCATCAAGTCTAGATCATCACTTGATTTGGAGCATCACTACATCAACATAAATTCTAGATCATCATTGGATCATCACTTGATCTGGATCGTCACTGGATCATCATCAAGTCTGGATCATCACTTGATTTGGAGCATCATTGGATCATCACTTGATCTGGAGCATCACTGGATCATCATCAAGTCTGGATCATCACTTGATCTAGATCATCACTGGTTCATCATCATTAGTGCTATCTCAATTCTACTCGTCACAAGAATTTCTACAGAGCCATCCCTTTTTATGTTGGTT
This sequence comes from Pseudotsuga menziesii, assembly GCA_001517045.1. NCBI lineage: Eukaryota > Viridiplantae > Streptophyta > Pinopsida > Pinales > Pinaceae > Pseudotsuga > Pseudotsuga menziesii. Next base: position 139,120 of record LPNX010350012.1, on the reverse strand, counting down.
GTAGGCCTAGCCTTCATGTAGGTCTTCATCATCTTCAAAACTTATATCTGGCCATGGAATGAACCATGTCAGAAAGGCCCGCCTAGCGATTACATCTAACCATGGGAGGAACAAATCCAAGAAACATGTCAGAAAGGAATGCCCAACACTCACATATGACCATGGGAGGAACACATCCAAAACCCATGTCAAAAAGGCCCAAGACTCGCATCTGACCTCATCTTGTCAGAAAGGCTCTACACTTACATCTGACCTCATCTTTTTTCATAAAGGCTATGCACTTACATCTGACCTCATCTTATCAGAAAGGCTCTGCACTTACATCCAATCTCATCTTGTCAGAAAGGCTTCGCACTTACATCTAATCATGTGGGAACACATCTCACAATCACATCAGATTGGATCTGCACTTATATTTGATCATGTGGGAACAGATCCCTCAATCACATCAGAATTGATCTGCATTGATCATGTGGGAACACATCCCACAATCACGTCAGAATATATCTGCACTTACATCTGATCATGTGGGAACACATCCCTCAATCACATTAGAATGGCTCTACACTGATCATGTGGGAACACATCCCATAATCACATCAGAATATCTCTGCATTGATCATGTGGTAACACAACCCATAATCAAATAAGAGCATCTCTGTACTTACATATGATCACATGAAGCTCAGCCTTCCACCATGTCAGAAAGGGAAATCGACACATCAATTCCCTTTGGAGGGAACCTCGATTTGGAGAACACCAAGCTTCTCCTTGAAGTACTCAAACTTCACTTTGGCTAATGGTTTGGTTAGCACATCATCTATCTACTCATCCATCGCAACATATTGGAGCTTCACTGCTCCTCTCTGCACCATATCCCTGATATAGTGATATTTGATCTCAATATGCTTTGACTGTCATGGAACACTAGGTTCTCCAATAGCTTCACACAGCTCTGGTTATCGCAATATATACAAGTAGCATCCATCTGGAGATCAAATAAATCATATCGTATATTTCTCAGCCACACTACCTTGCAACTAGCTGAACAATGTGCAACATACTCTGCTTCGGCTATACTCAGTGCCACACAGGATTGATTCCTGCTAAACCAGGAGATCATACCTGATACCATACTAAAGCAACATCCTGAAGTGCTCTTTCTATCAATGGAATTTCCTACCCAATCTGAATCCAAATAACCTTCCAAGTTAATCTTCTGATTTGCCTCATACTTGAGCCCATAATCAACTATACCCTTTTGGTACCTCAGAATATGCTTTGCATCAATCAAGTGAACATATCTCAGATATGTCAGGAATTGGCTCAATGTGTTTATAGAAAAGCAAATATATGGTCTCGTATTCATCAGGTACATTAAGGACCCAATCATCTGATGATACATCATAGCATCAAATGATTCTGATGAAGCATCACTCAATAGATTCAGGTTCGATGCCATAGGTGTGGTCATGGACTTGCAGTTCATCATCCCAAACCTCTTCAAGATATCTACAACATACTTCCCTTGTCCCAGGGAAATTCCATCTATGTTTTGCCACACCTCCATGCCTAGAAAGTAGTGCCTCATACCCAAGTCCTTCATTTTGAACTCGGCAGCAAGCTTCCTCTTCGTATCAGCAATTAACCCATCTGCACCTATCATGAATAGATCATATACGTATAGTAGGAGTATCACTGGGTTCCCTTCTTCAAATTTGTAGTAAAGGTTGGAGTCCGCTTTACTCTTGGTAAAGCCCAAAATGGATAGGAACTTGTCAAGTCTATCATACCATTTCGTGGGTGCCTATTTCAAATTGTACATGGCTTTCTTTCACTTACACAATTGAGTCTCTCTGTCATGTGTCTCAAAACTGAGTGGCTGCTCCACATATACTTCCTCTTCTACTACACCATTCAAGAAAGCTGTCTTGACATCCATCTAGTGTACTTTCTCTATGCTACAAATCTTGCCACAAATAATGCTTTATATTTCTCTATGCTACCATCTGCAACATGCTTGATCTTATAGATCCATTTGGAAGTCACAACAGACTTCCCCTATGGTCTTGGGACAACACCCCAAACATCATTCTTCATGATTGATTGATACTCTTCGATCATAGAATCCTTCCATTCTTTATTTTTTGCCACTTCTTCATAGTTGGAAGGTTCTTTATCAATGAAGTCACATAATAGGGATACATATCCAGAGTAGGACCTAGTTCTCTTCCTTTCTCTATGCATTTATATTGGAGCCCCATATCTCTCTGCACCTTGGATAGCCTCTCGTACCCATGCAGGTTTCCTCTTGTGAGTATTCTTCTCCTGAGGTGGATCTTTAGGTTCTTGAGGTTCTTCTATTTATCAATCTTATTCTGGAATTGCTTCATCCATGGTTGTATCTTGAATCTTGGGTATTTCATTTTCTTCATGATCTTCAACTGGTCTCTTCCTAGATTTTTTGTAAGCTGTGTCTTCATCAAATGTTACATCTCTATTCATTTCAATCTTCTTGAATCCTGAGAAGTATATTTTGTAATCCTTCGAGCTTTCAGAGTATCCCACAATAAACCCTTCTTTGCTGAAGGATCTAACTTTGTCCTCTTTTCTTTTGGAATGTGTATGTACACTGGACAACCAAATATTATGAGATGAATAACTTTTGGTTTCTTGCCGAAAAAAACGTCTTCAGGTGTCTTGTTCTCGAGTACTCTATGTGGAGTATGGTTCTATACATACACAACTATCCTGGCAGCTTCTGCCCATAGATGCATAGGAAGATCTTGATCATGGAGAATTTCCTTTGTTGCTTCCATGATTGTTCTGTTCTTCCTTTCTGCAACCCCATTCTATTGTGGATTATATGGAGTGGTCAACTCCCTCTTAATCCTTGAATCTCTACATAATTCCTTGAATTCATTTGATTTGAATTCTCTGCCATTGTATGATTGAAAAATCTTGATCTTCTTCTCTGTGTGGTTTTCGATCAAGGCTTTGAATTCCTTGAACTTGCTAAATACTTGATATTTGTTCTTTGTGAGGTATATCCATGTCTTTCTAGAAAAATCATCAATGAAAGAAGCATAGTATACATACCCTCTTAATGAACTAGATGACATCAGAATGCATACATCGGAGTGAATGATTTCAAAGATTCCTTTAGCGTTTCTTTTGCTACTTGGAAATGTCTTCTTTTTGTTCGTTCCTTTCGCACATCCCTTGCATACTCCTTCATGTTTTTCTTGCATTTCTGGAAGACCTTCAACAACTTTGATTGCAAGTGGTAGTGCCCTATAGTGCACATGTGCAAGAATTCGATGCCAAAGTTCATTTGGTTCTACTGAGTCATGAACCAAAGCTTGTTTTGGTTGGCCCTTTAATCTGTGTAGTCCTCCCTCTTGTTCTCCAATTACTACCGCATCATCAATAGTCTTTCCTTTTGGCCACATGAGGACTTGGCCATCTATAAATGAAACTCTTATGCCTTTTGTATCTAATGCAGATATGGGGAGAAGGTTCTTCTTTAGTCCTAGTACAAATAGGACATCCTTCATTTTCATAGACTTTCTAGAGTCTAATTTGTAGGAGGATTCTTCACTACCTTTTATTGGATACTGGTAGTCATCCCCAAGTTTCACCTTGTGGGGTGATTCATGTTTTGATAGTTTCACAAATGATTCTTTGAATCACGTCATGTGTTTGGAAGCCCCACTGTATATAAGCCAATCATTGCTTCCATGTGTGATGTTTCCCATGAGAGTGGAAATAAAAACATATTATTCATCACTTGAAGAATCATCACTTTCTTGTTTGATTCTCTTCTTGGCAGGCTCATCATCTTCTGCAGCATAAGCATGATGTATTTTCTTGTTTCCCTTCCTTTTGTGAGATCTATATTTTTTTCTAGGACAATCTATTGCAAGATATCCTCTTTCATCACATGGATAGCAAATGTACTTAGACAAATCTTTGTTAGAATTTCTAGTGTTTTTCTTCTGGCAAGAGTGCTTACCTATGTGATGGTCTGTTCTGCTTTTCTTGGATTGTACTATGAGAGATTGATCTTCACTTTCCATATTTTCTTCTCAAGCTAATATTCAAGCTTGTTCTTGTGAGCATTCCTCCCACAGGTTGCTAAACTTGATTAGCTTCTTTCTGGCATAGATCCCTTGAATGAAAGAGTCCCATGCCCTAGGGAGACCATTCAAGGTGGTCATCACAATTTATATAGTCTCTACTTCTTCATCTATAGCTTCAAGCTCTTCCTTGATCTGAGAGACCCTTGTAAAGTAAGACTGGATGGTCTCCACATTCTGGATGTTTACATTCTTCAATTGGTTTCTCAGAGTCATATTCCGGTTTATGTTCTTCCCTTAAAATAACTTGGTTAGGGCATCAAACATCTCTTTAGGTGTCCTTATAGAGGACACTTGTGGTATGAGGTGATCCTTGATTGAATAAGAAATAATCCTCTTAGCCATGGAAAATTTCTTTTTATGTAAGGCCTTAGCCTCATCTCCCTCTGAAACTGGAACCTCTTCATTGATGTAAGAGTCCAACTCATTTTCTTCTAGGAACAGGGAGATCTTATACTTCCAAGCTCGGAAGTTAACATCTCCCTCAATATTTTAATCAAGCTTGTTATGATGAGACATCTTAATAGAGAACCTCAAATGGAAATGCAAAAGATTTAGATCTTACCAAGTTAATATGTCGGAACTGGATCTGGAGCTGAATTTCTACAGAGCTGATTTTCTGGTTCAGAAGAAGATTTAGGGTTTGAATTTCCCTGAGTTATACCCAAGCAAAATATTTGATCTTGATCTATAAAATTCGATTTTGGGGAGGAGATCAATCCAGGCCTAGGCTCACTCAAAAATTCCACTTCTGTGGAAAGCCCTAATTTCTCGCAGCATTTGTCAAAAACTAAAAAATGCTCAAAATCAGATTCTGCTTCGGCAGAAAGATGCGTCCTAGAGAGAAGGGTCAGCCTAGCCTCCTTTTGTTGAAAATATGTGGAGAGAGATTCAAAAAGTAGGAAGCCCTAGCTTTAGCAGCTGCACAATGTCTTCTTCTCAGGTTATCTCTGATGCCATGTTAGATTTTTAAGATTTAAGCTATATGATCTTAGGATCTTATCTGAGAGAATAACAAACACAATAATCAATCAAAAGAGACAATGAACTGTAATGTCCCCAACCCTCTGACTGGGAAAGAGGATACTACTAAAAACCAAACATCTGGGCATCTAGCCCCATGAACATGATCATACATATAATGCTGAAGCAAGATACTTAAAAACATAAAACATACTATGATGCATACTTGTTCATATACATAGCGGAATCAAAAAAACATTCATTCATATACAATTCAGCATTCAACATGTCCATCATTATAATTCATTAACAATAAATACGATTGCAAAATGGATTTGCCAAGAATACTTATCTTATGAGAGTTGTCCCGCAACTAGCTATGTCGCTACAACATTCCACCCAACCATAGGCCCATGTGCTCTTTAATATCTCAGCGACGTTGCCACCCCCGAGTTGGGCATGATTCCCTAAGGAATAAGGAACTAGCAGGCTTACACATAGCTAAGGATAACAACACAACAAGGATACATAGTTTAGCCAAGCCAACATAGTTGGGTTTATCACGCGAACAACGGATCAGCTAAGCCAACCAAGTTGGGTTTATCAGGCCATCCAGGAGCTAGGAAAGGCTAAATGCTAAGCTAGCGAGATCATTGAAGAGATAAGGAAACCTACACCAGAACTAGCCTAACTTCTAAGACACCCACACACACCCAACAAAAGGAAATCAGTCCCTTCTCTGCTACACAGTCCCTCAGGACCTGACCTCCCTTCTAGTGCTATTCAAGGTTTGTGGAGAAGAAATCTAGTCCACTAGCTCTATCTATGTGGTTCCCAAACACACCAGGTTTGTCAAGCAAATCAAGTCCTCATCACCACTCCAATGCAGTTCGAAGACCAACCTCTGCATGCATGCAACAAAACCAACAATTACAGCTTTGACAGGGTAAAACAAAACCTAAAACATTCTTGTCCCTATCATGGCCAAACGATTCAAAATGGTAACCTATAGTCGATACCACTTGAAAAGGGAAAACACAGTCAACAAGACGTGGATGGGACCACAACTGGCGACCAGTGAGGAAATCACAACACACGATCCACAGATGAAGGACGAAACAATACACAGTCCAATATTGAAAAGGAACATCGATGCTCTACATAGGCTAGAGGAAGAACATACCACAGAACAACAATCAACATTGAAGTATATGGACAACTACACAGTCCGAACAAGAACACAAAACAGGAAAGAGGGAACAACCTCTCAGTGTGGATGGAAGGGAAAACTGCATACTGACCAACAACCCATAGTGAGAGAGGAGCGTGAACCCCACACATAGAATCATGTGCCCTTTTTATCTCCCTCGGTGTGAGGAAAATGAACAGCCAAAAAAAACGATGGATAGTTTTCCCAAACGGTGCGTGAAGGGGGAGCAGATTGGAGAGAGTGGGAGAGTGGCAACATTTTTTGTTCGTTTCCTTTCCCCCACATGAATGGAATGACCCAGCTAGAGGAGGGTGCATGTGGATAGGAATACCACCCACCACTACTTAGCAAATAGATTCCCTCAACTAACAATAGTTTAGGGGCTGACACATGGCTTTTCCCCATGGGTTCCAGGTTCAATAATCCCCCCCTTAACCTTAGGAAATCATGCCCCTTCTCAAATTGGTTGCAGTGAACATAGCTGGTTGGGGTTATTTAATTAAAAATGCATAGTTACATGATGCCACAACTTTAATATATATGCCACATGTCCCGATGTACCATCAGTGACAATTCCAAATCCGAAACATAGAGTAACCAAATTGAAGGTGGGGTCTTTGCCTTTATCCTGCACCATGATTATTTACAATGTATGTATCATCTATATTTAATGCATTGGGGTCAAAACTGAGGTGTTACATTCCCCTCCCCCTTCAATAGCACTGTCCTCAGTGCTTTACAAAATTGAACAAAATGCTACATTGGTATTGCATCAGTGTTCCACAAAATTGAACAAAAATGGATGTGCCAATCGCATGGCATCCTCTAGCTCCCACGTAGCCTGTTCAGGTCTGTAGTGATCCCATTGCACATTTACCTGCCCTGTGGCTCAGTTCCGGAGCATTGTGACCTTCCTGTCGT
>LPNX010350012.1:105597-131848 GCA_001517045.1 Pseudotsuga menziesii | reverse complement strand
GGTTCCACCTGAATCACATCCAAATTTATCACATGGTTAGGATCATGTACATATTTCTTAAGCAAAGAAACATGAAAAACATTATGAGCTCTAGTACTATCAGGCAATGCAAGTCTATATGCAACAGGCCTATTCTTTCAAGAACTTGAAATGGCCCATAATATCTTGGGGAAAAATTGGCACAACTTCCAAGCTTCAAGGAAATTTTTGTTGCCCTCACTCTGAGGTAAACATGATTCCCAACATTGAATTCTTTATTCATCCTATGCTTATCTGCATAGCTTTTCTGTCTATCTTGTGCTGCTTTCAGATTCTGTTTGATCTTTACAACCTCTTGCTCCATTTCTTTGAGCAATTCTGGTCCAAGAACAACCCTGTTCACTAGATTATCCCAAGTCACTGGTGTCCTACACCTTCTTCCATACAAAGCTTCATATAGACTCATCCCCAAGGATGCCTGCTGTCCATTGTTGTAAGAAAACTCTACCAAGTGCAAGTAATATTCCCACTTGGTTGGTTTGTCCATCACGTACATGCAAAGCATGTCTTCAAGCACCTGATTAAATCTCTCTATCTACCCATCTGTCTGAGGATGGTATGTAGTGCTGAAGTTTATCTTTTTACCCAAATATGTAAACAACCCCTTCCAAAAATTGGAAGTGAACTTGACATCTCTGTCCAAGACTATTGCCTTTGGAAATCCATGCAATTTGAAAATATCCTTCATGAAGATCTTTGCAATGTCATTAGTATTATGTGTAGACTTCATCGGTATAAAATGTGCTACCTTTGTCAACTTGTCTACCACAACCATGATGGAATCATGTTGTCTCCAAGTCATTGGCAATCCTGTAATAAAATCCATGGAAATAACTTCCCATTTCCATTCTGGAACTGGCAAAGGCTGCAACAAGCCTGCTGGATGTTGATGCTCAACCTTTACCTGTTGACATTTCATGCACCTTGAAATGTATTCAGCCATGTCCTTTTTCATTCCTGGCCAAAAATACTGCTTTCTAGCTGTAGCAATTGTTTTCTGATATCCTGTGTAACCAGAATATGGAGCTTGATGGATTTCATCTATAACAACTCTCCTCAAATATGCTACATTGGGAATATAAATTCTACCTTTATAAGTGAGAAGTCCATCTTCTTCTAATTTATATCCCTCATACCTCTTCTCAAGACTTTGTTGCTGCAATTTGTCTTTTACCTGCTCATAAAATTCATCTCTAGCAGTATGATTAACAATCTGCCACCTAAAATATGATCGGAAAATACTAAGAGATGCCGCATGCATTTCTTGTACCTTCCTGCTGAGTGCATCAGCTACCTTATTCTCTTTTCCCTTTATGTGCTTGATTTCAAAATCAAACTCACATAAAAATTCCAGCCATCTCGCTTGCCTAGCATTCAAAGTAGGCTGATCAAACAGATACTTTAGACCACAATGGTATGTTCTGATTTCAAATATTCTACCCACCAAGTAATGTCTCCACATCTTGAGAGCATGTACTATGGCTGCAAGCTCGAGATCATGAGTGGCATAGTTCTTCTCATGCTCCTTCAGCTTTCTTGACTCATAACATATCACATGGTTGTCCTGCATAAAGACTCCTCAAAGTCCTTGTCTACATGCATCAATACACACCACAAAATATTTATCTGGATCTGCAACCTTGAATACTGGTGCACTGGTGAGAAGATTCTTCAACCGCTGGAAGCTTTCTTCACACTTCGAAGTCCATTCGAATTTCATCCCCTTCTTTTGCAGAGAAGTGATGGCATGTACAACTTTGGAGAATCCCTTAATGAACCTTCTGTAATATCCTGCAAGTCCCATAAAATATCTTACATCCACCACATTTCTTGGAGTAGGCCGATTCATAATGGCTTCAATCTTTTCAGGGTCCACAGATATACCCTCTTCTAAGATAATGTGACCCAAATACTAAATTCTATCTCTGTAGAAGTCACACTTGCTCAGTTTTGCATATAGCTGATGCTCCCTGAGCAATTGCAATGTCAATCTCAAATGCTCTTCATGTTCTTCCTCATTCTTAGAATAAACAAGAATGTCATCAAGGAAAACAAGAACAAACTTGTCCAAATACCTGCTGAAGACACTATTCATAATGCACATAAATGTAGCTAGTGCATTTGTGAGGCCAAATGGTACCACTACAAACTCATAATGTCCATACCTTGTTCTGAATGTTTTCTTATGAATGTCTTCATCCTTGATTCTCACCTGATGGTAACCAGACCTCAAGTCAATCTTGGAAAATACTTTTTCTCCCCTCATTTGATCAAAGAGGTCATCAATCCTAGGCAAAGGATATTTATTCTTCACAGTTACCTTGTTCAACTATCTATAATCAATACATAACCTGAGTGTACCATATTTCTTCTTTACAAACAGAACCGGTGCTCCCCAAGGAGACACGCTCGGATGGATATACTTCTTTTCCAACAACTCTTGTAGCTGCATCTTCAACTCTAGCATCTCCAATGTACTCATCCTGTAGGGTGTCTTAGACACTGGTGCCACTCTTGGCACAAGTTCAATTGTGAAATCAATGTCCCTCTTTGGAGGATGCCCTGAGATCTCATCAGGAAACACATCCTTGAATTCCTGTAACACCTGATAGTTCTCCAACCTAGGAGTTTCATCTCCTGTTGGTTCCAGAATATGAGCTGCATACAACTGGAAAAATTTCCTACAGAACTTCTTCAACTTTATTGCTGAAACCTGTCTTACTGAAATTACCTTTGGAATACCTTTCACAACTACTGGGTTTTCTTCTTCATCCATGCATTCAAAAGTCTTGTTATAACAATCAAGCTTTGCTCTGTGAGCTTCTAACCAATCGATTCCAATGAGAACATCATAGGAACCAAGCGGTAGAACATTCAGATCTACAAAAGTGACCAATCCATTCATGACCAATGGACATTTCTCTACCACTTCATTGACCTTTCTCTTAGTCCCAGTGGATAGATGGACTAACCAAGATTTTCTATGCATTACCTCTTTAAAAGCACAAATATCCACTACTATAGGAGTAATGTAATTGTGAATAGAACCAGGGTTAATAAAAATAGAAATAGATTGTTCAACAATCTTACCTACAACTTCAACCATAGTTGACTGGTGATCTGCCTGACGGTCCTCCAGTGCTGCATAAATTCTAGGGACTGCTCTTGCTACTTGATCCATTGTTCCTGCATCTTGAATGTTATAAGCTGGCCTTGCACTTTCATTCTCAAGTGGACAATATCTGCGCAAGTGGGGTCCTTCACATTTCCAACATTTGAGTGGACCTTTATTCTATTTTTGGCTCTTTGGGCTTTCCACCTATCATTCCAACTAGATTACTCATAGCTTGGGATGGCTGCTTCTACTGATTCCTGAATCTAGAAGGTTTGAAACCTTTTTTTCTTTGATCAAACTTCTCATTCTTCTTGTCCTTTCATGCCTTATGGTAATCAAGTTTACCTTTGCTTTTCTCATAGCAATACTTAGCCTTCCTTATCGCTTCTTCAAGAGTTCTAGGTTCATAAAACTCAATTCTGTCTTTGTAAGACTAAGGCAATCCACTTAGAAACCACTAGACCTTCACTTTTTCCTCTCTGATGTACCAAACATACCTCAAAAATTCCAAGAAATTATTTGCATATTCATCCATGGTCTTTTGTCCCAATATCAGCTCATGGAACTCCTTAATCTTGTCATCATAATACCTATCAGAGAGGTATTTTTGCTTGAAATACTTCTTGAACTATTTCCACTTCAATTCCCTTTCACTGATCCTCTTTACTTGATTGAAGTGTTTCCACCAAATGGATGCTCTTCCATTCATATCAAATATGGAAACTCTTGCCTTCATGTTATTCCTGCACTTGAAAGTACTTCTTTATCCCAAGAAGCCAAGCTTCAACCTCTTGTCTAGTATTTATCTCACCATCAAATGTAGGAGGTTTAGCTTTCTTAAACTCATCCCGAGAGTGATCCCTATGGTGCCTTATTATTTTCCTTGGACGAGAATATGAACTTGTATCTCCACTGGATTATTCAGAGTCAGATGATCCACTGGAAGTCCTTCTCCTTCTCCTAGTACTACTCTTATTTCCTTCTGGTCTTGCTGTACCTCGTCCATAGTCTATCTTCCTTTGCAAGTCTGTCAAACTCTGCAACATGGAAACATTCAACTGATGCTGCTCTTCTTGGGATTTAATCAAGCTTCTCATGGTGGCTGCAACCTCTGACGGTGTCTCTTGGAATCTCCTTCCATTAGACTCTATGTCATAATTTCTATTATGGACATTTTCTCCCATGGAATCTCCTGCCTGTTCATAAGGATCCTGAGCTTCATATCCATCCTAGGTCCTCATAACTAGACCACCACTTACTTACCTACTACAATTTTGGGACTACTATACTTGAAGGTGACTTGATTTTGCAAACGTTTTAGATAGAAAATCGTTAGATGCATACATATTGATATAAATAAGAACTACTTACCTTCTCCTGGAGAAAACTATAAATAACAGTTTTGTTTAAACAAACAAAAATCCTTTTCTTATTCATCCGTGTAATCCACTTACATTTTGCTGAAAATCCACTAAAAAACAGTTAAAAACTGCTTGAAAAATCCCCTTTGAAAAACTAAAATTTCCTTGTACAGGATCAGGTCTCATCCCAACTAATATTCCGATGTTTCAGCGGCCAGAACCCCTAATTTTCCCCGCTGTTAATCGGTGATCTATTTGTCTATTTCTTTTTGGTGTGTCAGACCTGTAGCGGTCTAAGATTCCAATCTGCATCGACGGGCTACTCATATATTTCCTTCCACTGTGTCAGGCCTATAGTGGTCTAGCACTTCGAACTTTATCGGTGGGGAAACCAACTAACCACTGCATCGGCGGTCGGATGCACTATGCATCGGGTGGTTAGTCCTCCATGCTTCCACAACGGTGGCCAAGGAACCTTCTAGGGTTTCCATGGTTCACAACTTTGTCAGCAGTCGGAGCGACTAGTCTCTGCAGCATCGGCGCTCAGATGCACTTCTCGTTGGATGGATAGTTCCTTAGATGTCCACAACGGCAGTTTCACAAGCCTCAACGTTTTTCGATCGGTGGCCTGATCAACTAACAATTTCCGATCGACGATCGGAAGCACACACAACTACGGCATCGGTGGTCGGGGCCTCTATCCATCGGAATATTAGTCTTCTAGACTTCCGCAATGGTGGCGCACGAACCACTAATTATTTTCAAGGTTCATCGGTGACCAATACTGCTAACTTCCATCCATCGTCGATGTGTTCAACACTTAGAATTTTTTTTGAAATTTATTCTTTGCATTGGCTCTTCCTTCAACTAATATTCGCTGATCGACTTCACTAGCCTCGGCAGCTTCATCTTCTATTTGTCACCGATCCCATCCTCTAGTCATTGGCGATTCCAACAACTAATATTTTCCAACGTAGTTCATCAGCGGTCCCATCATCTAAATTTCGTCGATGATTCTGACTAAGTGAGCTGAATTTTCGACGGTTTTGTCAATAAACTTCCACCGATTGGCGCTCCTATCCTCTAACTTTTTCCGATCGTTGATGGGCTCAACACTTAGACAAATTTTCAAATTTTTGAAAATTTTTCTTCTTTTTCTTCTTCGCATCGGTTGCTTCATCGTCTAATTCTCGCCGATGGTTCGGCGATCTTATGCAGATTTCTGTCGAAACCATGGCTCTACCTTCACGTATCTTCCGATGAAACCCTTTGTCATTGGCACCCTTATCCTCTAATTTTCACTAACATTATCGGCATTCCAGACAACAAAGTTTCACCTACGTCTTTAATACTTAGGAGAATTTCGATGAAAATTCCTCCTTCCTCCTCGGCGCTCTCACCTTTTCCTATCATCGTATCGACGTTTCCTTCATCTAATTTCCGTCGACATTGTGACGTCATCATCATATAAATTTTTCAAATGCCGAGGTCTTTATCAGGGGTTATTCAGACTAATTTGTTTTCCGCATTGGAAGAGCTTCCCCCTTAGTCTTCCGATGGGCCGATGGCACTTAAGGAAATTTTGTGAATTTCTTGTCATAAATTTCTGATCTCTGCTGGGCAGAAGGAAACCTGCCTCTGCTAGCTAATCTTTCATGGCCCATTTAGCCTCATGCTGCAACTTTAGCTTTGATACCACACTGTAATGTCCCCGACCCTCCGACTGGGCAAGAGGACACTACTAAACACCAAACATCCGGGCATCTAGCCCCATGAACATGATCATACATATAATGCTGAAGCAAGATACTTAAAAACATAAAACATACTACAATTCATACTTCTTCATATACGTAGTGGAAGCAAAAAAACATTCATTCATATACAATTCAACATTCAACATGTCCATCATCATAACTCATTAACAGTAAATACAATTGTAAAACGGTTTAGCCAAGAATACTTATCTTATGAGAGTTGTCCCGCAACCAGCTACGTCACTGCAACGTTACACCCAACCATAGGCCCATTTTCCCTTTAATCTCTCAGTGACACTGCCACCCCCGAGCCAGGCATGATTCCCCAAGGAATAAGGAACTAGCCGACTTACACATAGCCAAGGATAACAAAACAACAAGGATACATAGTTCAGCCAAGCCAACACAGTTGGGTTTATCAGGCGAACAATGGATCAGCCAAGCAAACCAAGTTGGGTTTATCAGGTCATCCAACAGCTGGGAAAGGCTAAATGCTAAGCTGGTGAGCTCATTGAAGAGCTAAGGACACCTACACCAGAACTAGCCTGACTTCTAGGACACCCACACACACCCAACACAAGGAAATCAGTCCCTTCTCTGCTACACAGTTCCTCAGGCCCTGACCTCCCTTCTAGTGCTATTCAGGGGTTGTGGAGAAGAAATCCATCCCACTATCTCTGTCTGTGTGGTTCCCAAACACACCAGGTTTGTCAAGCAAATCATGCCCTCATCACCACTCCAATGCAGTCCGAAGACCAACCTCTGCATGCATGCAACAAAACCAGCAATTACAACTTTGACAGGGGAAAACAAAACCTAAAATGTTCTTGGCCCTATCATGGCCAAACGATTCACAATGGTAACTAACAGCCGATACCACTTGAAAAGGGAAAACACAGTCAACAAGACATGGATGGGACCACAGCCAGCGATCAGTGACGAAATTAGAGCACACGATCCATAGATGAAGGACGGAACAATACACAGTCCAATATGGAAAAGGAACACCGATGCTTTGCACAGACCAGAGGAAGAACATACCACAGAACAACTATCAATGTTGAATTATCTAGACAACTACATAGTCCAAACAGGAACGTAAAACAAGGAAGAGGGAACAACCTCTCAGCGTGGATGGAAGGGAAAACCACATACTCAGACCAACAACCCGCGAGAGAGAGGATCATGAACTCCACACATAGAATCATGAGCCCTTTTTATCTCCCCCAGCGTGAGGAAAATGAACAGCCAAAAAAATGATGGATAGTTTTCCCAAACGGTGTGTGAAGGGGGAGCAGAATAGAGAGAGTCAGAGAGTGGCAATGTTTTCTATTGGTTTCCTTTCCCCCACGTGAATGGAATGACCTAGCTGGAGGAGGGTGTGTGTGGATAGGCCTGCCACCCACCACTACTCAGCAAATAGCTTCCCTCAACTAACAGTAGTTTAGGGGCTGACACATGGCTTTTCCCCATGGGTTCTAGGTTCAACAATCCCCCCCTTAACCTTAGGAAATCATGCCCCTTTTCAAATTGGTTGCAATGAACATAGTTGGTTGGGGTTATTTAATTAAAAATGCATAGTTACATGATGCCACAACTTTAATATATATGCCGCATGTCCCGATGAACCATCAGTGATAATTCTAAATCCAAAACATAGCATAACCAAATCGACGGTGGGGCCTTTGCCTTTATCCCGCACCATGATTATTTACAATATATGTATCATGTATATTTAATGCATCGAGGTCAAAACTGGGGTGTTACATGAACACAAATATTTTCCTAGGGGAAACCATAAAGGAGAAAACCCCGCAACTTCCTCAAATATAGAATTAGCACCAAAAGTAAAACCCAAATATAGTAAGATGATCTCCTGATAGCAATAGTCTCTCTCTTTCTTGTTCCAGCTTCTTCTTTCTCTCTCAGTTATGCGCTACAACTAAGTGTGAGTGAATGTGTGTTAAATAGAGAGGCTCCCTCTCTATTTATACTAATTCTCGACTTGACAATAACTCACTTGGGACAACTTCTCTAGGAGAGTCTAATAACCCCAAGGCCCCACAACCGCGGGGACTTTAACCCTTGATCAATAAGGAGGGTTACACTCTATGAATTTACATGACTTGTTTACATTATTGAATATCCCGATAGAAACATCGGGGCATGACATGAATCAATTACATTATATATACTTCCCAATATAAACATCGGGGTATAATACATAAGATATACAGGTGAATACATTCCAAAGTTACAAATACATCAACATTAAAATCACCCTTGCTTAACAAGATTGTGGGTGGTTGAAATGAAGAACATATGGAAATTCATTTAAAGATCTTATAACTTTGTTCAGTAAAAAAATATGGTACTTATTTGGGGACATGTGTAAGCTACGAAAACCCAAATGCATCTTCACTTCCACCAAACCTACAATAGAAATCAATTCAAACCCATAAATTAAGGTGGCCCAGTCCCACAAAGAAATAGGGTTGTTTGGGAGATCGTCATTCATGACCACAAGGAGTTGGCTCGTAAATGGGTTTTCTCCATGGTATCCCAAGAAAGGGGACTTGAGTGACTTGTTTGTTAGACTTGCGATCCTCCATACCTCTATACGATAAACTACTTACTTAAATTTGGGTCCAATCAAAGTGGCAAACATGTAAAGATAGAAGTTCACAAGAGAAGTATTTATTTCAACTCCCAATTTCTCATAATAGTTTTCACCTTCACCTCCTATATTTCCAATCCAACCCTAATATAAAACATTTCCATACACACCTCCCACAACTAACTACATGACGTCCCTGTTGAATTTTTAGTATTAGGATGAATACTTTAAAATTTGAAGACTAACATATAACAAATGACAAATGGAGTAAATAACATCAACACATCAACACACTGAAC
Organism: Pseudotsuga menziesii; assembly: GCA_001517045.1. NCBI lineage: Eukaryota > Viridiplantae > Streptophyta > Pinopsida > Pinales > Pinaceae > Pseudotsuga > Pseudotsuga menziesii. Next base: position 122,660 of record LPNX010350012.1, on the reverse strand, counting down.
ACAAGATTTTTTCAATGGGGAAAACTTTGAAGGAAAAAAACCCCAAAAGCATTAGTAATTCATATTGTAAATGAGATGACTGATTTCTTCAATGAATTCTGAAAACCTAATGGGTTTGTTCCACGGATCCATAAAATCATAGAAGATAATATTTTACACAAGAAACACTAAAATGGGTCTTTCACTAAATTAGGGATTTCTACCCTAATTTTCTCTTTCCTGTCCATACCTGTACGGAAGCTTCCTGAATTTGTAAGGAGGTTTCCTGTATCTATACAGAGGCTACCCATAATTCTTGGCTATTGTGCAGATGCTCTTTGAAACTTCTGGATCCCTGCTTGAGATCACTGTAGCTTGCCCGAGCCTTTTCCTTGTGCCCTAAACCATGCCTGGCTACTCAAACACCTGTCTTCTCTACTCGTGGCCTGATATGCTTCCTAGAGGGAATGATTTTTATTCTCAGGTTCTTTTCGGGATGGTTGAGACACATGCTTCCCTGACGTTGGTTCTGCCAGGTATTCTACTGCCTGGTCTAAGGTCTGACAGACCTCATAAGTCTCTACTTGAGCCCTCAAAGGGATGCTCGAAAGGAAACTTTTTTCCACCAGAGGCTAGCAGTAGCCTTCCCAAGTCTTATGGGGCTTGTTGTGGGTTTAGAGAAGGGTTGTCGGATGTGGAGGAGAGGCATTTTGGTGAATAGTTGCAAGCTTCTCGTGAATATGGTGGTCTTCCTATGAATATAGTGGCCTTCCCAGAAAGAATAAATACCATGCCTGTGAGTTGGTGAAGAATGAAGCAGTCACGAGGAAGGAAGAACTTAGGGTTAAGCCCTAATTGTTGCAAAAAGATGAAACCCTAGTTTAGGGTTTATTAAAACTAATAGTGGGTTCCCTAGCTAGACTCATCCATGCTAGGGCATAGCCACAAGATAATCTTCCTTTTTCTTTGAACCAGTGAATTCTTCTTCTTGGAGTTGCTGCAAGTGTAAGAGAAAGTGTATATCATAATGAAATGGATTGATCTTCTTTAATAACCTTTAAGTCATTTGTAAGTGGACCAAAACTCAAAAGAACAAAATATTATTATTTTATTCTTTATCACTTTGACTTTTACCTTTAGTGGTACTAAAGGTATTTTTGAACTTTCACTTTGACACCTTAGTGGTACTAAGGGTCCTTATGTATTTTAGACTTTTACTTTAGCCTTCTTCAAGTGGTCAAAACAAGTGGTCAAGGTGGTCCTTCATCCCCAGTCAAATTACATCATCATAAATAGAGAGAATTACTAATGTTTTTATCTCACACTCCATGTGACACCAATATTTGATACTAAGGTGTCTTAACCAAGGGTATCTAAGCCTTAGAGAAGATCACAAATCCCACTGATCAATGGTCAGAGTGTCACACATGCCAAGACCCAATTTAGGGATTATAGTGTAATCCTGGTAATAAAACAGGTGCCTCAGCCATATGCTGCATAATTTGACACAAGGTCAAATACTTGGTAACAGACCAAGCGCCTCCATTCTCCCGGAGAACGATCCTCAGCCCTAGGCTGAGTCCCTAGTCCTGGACTAGGTAAATTTATAGTAACTAACTAGGTGCCTCCATTAAAATAATGGTCACTCAACTCTAGGCTAAGTACCCCAGTGCTAGACTGGTCCCACGTCCTGGTCCCAGACCAGATGTCTTAATTCAACAAAATGGTCACTCAACTCAAGGTTGAGTCCCCCGATGCTATACTGGTTCCATATCTTGGTCTCGGACCATATATCCCCATTCAACAAAATGGTCACTCAACTCAAGTTTGATTCCCCTATACTGGACTGGTCCCACATCCTGGTCCCTGACCAAATGTCTCAATTCTCCTAAGAGAATGGCTCTCGATGTTGCTCAGAAAAAACAACCTTCCACCTTTACTCCTTTATGTGGGTTGAGTCTATGGACTAAAAAGTAGACAATAATACTTATCTTACAAACCATGGGTGTTTTGATCCTTCAAGTTCCACCTACGTGATTTCAATTGGGTTAGTTCTTTTGAGACTTCCTCCATGCATACATGGGTTGGTTCATGTTGGGTTGGTCATTTATGGAACTAGTCTTGCAAGTGGGAAATGGTTTCTATATTCCCCTGTCCTTGGATGGAGAATGGGTGTGCACTTTTATAGAACTGATTCCTATATGTCCCCATACTTGGATGGAGAACAGGTGTGCACTTGTCCAACATATAAGTTTCCCACTATTTTATTTATTTGTCCGTGGACAAACAAATTCTATCAATGTTTGGTGGGTCATTGTTATGAAGAAATTGGCAGGTTGCCACTAATTATTTACCATCTTTGTCATGGAAACTCATTCTAGAAATACATATTAGATGACTATCCCCTCTCCCATTCATTAAAAATGTGTTCCATCCATTTAGATTGATGTATTGTAGAGTCACAATGGTAAAATGAGATGCAACCACTCAAGTATAAAATACTTCTTGGTATGAAGCGAGCATTAAGCCTAAACCTACCTCATACCTCATGTATAATTGTATTTCGTATCATCCTATGGATTGAAATTCCCTCATTCTAAGAAGGTCAATTTTTCGAGTCAGCATTATATAATATAATAGGTTTTCATAACGTGAGATTTGACTTAGATAGTTTTTAGTTCCACATTTGACTTGTTTGTTTTGTAGGTGTTGGTTCACTAAGATTCACAATGTATATTTCGTAAAGATTTTGATCACACATAGGACATTTTGAATCTACTCCATATTTAGGATACTATTGGCTCTAGATCAAGTGTAGTAGTGATTTTGATTCATGAGAACAACAAGTATGGGAAATGCTTCCCACTCTTAGATGCCATTCACAAAAGTAAAATTCCTCCAAAAGTGTTGCTCCATGTGTCTAAGTCTCCCTAGTCCACACCACAACAACTGATCATGGACATATGATCATTTATCCAAGAAACAAGTAAAAGTATGAGCACTGTTGTAACAGTTATATTTTCAAGGCAATTTCAATAGTAATAACTAATTCAATACATTTATTTCCAATAGTTCATTGTAGACAAATATGTATCTGATAATTATCAAACAATTGTGATATTCAAACAAGAATTGGCATATTTAAATATCGACGAAACCATACGAAAATTGAACCCCATCAACATTTAGATCATGTCTGATTTATAACTCCTATAGCATGCATATAGTGACAAATAAGGACACCTTATATCAGTCTTTTCTAGATAGTGCTTCAGTGACATAGATATAACAACAATAACCCTTTATAACACTTACCACTCATTAGATCATAAGCATTAGCATATATTGTTTAAAAGTACTATGGGAAGCTTATAAGAAAAACTATATACTGGCATCAAAACATCAATAATTAGTCTATAATTAATAACAATCCTTAAGCAGTCACATACATACTACTTTAGATGACCAACCCCTCACAACTATCCCTCAAAATTCATTAGATTCAGTCATTTTCTTCATCAACTCATAGGTCTAGTTTTTGTTGACCTTTTTTGGTGTTTTGTGGCAGGTTTTAAATCTTTTTGCAGCATAAAAGAGAGAGGATAAGGAGCAGGCCGAGGCCTGGAAAGGATGGATGGAGGCCTGCTAAGGGAAGGAAATAAGGTTTAGGGGAGGAGAAGGAAACATGATGTGAGGCTTAGGGGAAAAGGGAACACAGTAGGGTGTATTTTTAGGGCATATTTTAGGTTAAATTTTCAAAATTTAAGGGTTTTTATATTCTTTATATTTTTTATAATTTTAGGGTTTCCACAATTTCACCCTAGGATTTCTAGGGCTTAAAATGGTAGACCGAATTTGTAGGAGGGAGGGCTGAAATTTAGGGAGGCAAAAAATTGATTTTTTAATTATTTTTTTTAACTTTTTAGGGTTTCCATCATAAAATTATATACCTAACTAAATGACCTAATTAACCATGAAATGCAATATTTACACATGAGAATTTAAGATTAATTTGGAAAAAGATGGATACTTATGGTTTTATGGATGATACCCTTAAGCTATATCCTAGAGGGAGGTAACCAACCTTTCTCTTGGAGTATTTCTCCTTGTCTACTAAACTAGAGATTCTTGTGAAAACCTATAGGGTTCATTACAAGAGCCTAATCTAGGGAAAAAAATGGAGATCCAAGGATAAACTAGGGAAATCCTCCTCTTGGGGGTGTTTTATACCATGCAAAGAGGATATAAGGTACATAAAATGTTATATTCCATCAAAATGAAGATCTAGGGCTACCATTCAACCATTCAAGAGATAAAATTTCACCTACCTTACACCAAGAAGACAAAAACCTTGACTTACTTGAGCTATGTGTTGTCCAATAAATCCTAACATCCACTAAGCATGAACATAACCAAAGAATTCATCCAACTTTCATTCAAAAGAGGAAAAAGAGAGAGACTCTAAGAGGTGCGCATAATTCTAAGAGACTATCTTGGGTAAAAAATAACATATCAGGTTTTATCCCATAAGTTGTATTTTGAAAATGAAGTGAGGAGTGTTGATTGTACAACATCGGGAGTCATTCTCCAGACTTGTGAGTAATATTAAGTCGGCCTAGTGAGACATATCAAGTCCTATGTATCCTCATATGATCTAGGTGGTGATGTTGTAGTGTAAATATTGTGACTAATATCAAGCTGAGTCTTGTGAGTAATATCAAGACTAGACTTGTAAGTAATTTCAAGTCAAGTATTCTCATAGAAGGTACCCTATGAGAATGGATCTCCAATTTTGGAAATGATCTTGGGTTGTATCAAGATTGGAGTATTGTGTTGTATCAAGATTGTGGACCTCCATTTGTTGAGGTGGTTATACTATGTGATATATTGCTAGTCATGGTCACTGAATGCTATAATTCTCCTTTAGGGCTTAGCTACCCCTAAAGTGAATTACTTTAGCATGTGAATATATGGCTTGGGGTAATATATATGATCATCAGTATGTATGGAATAATTCTTCTTAGTTTGATATGATAAGATGGATAATTAATTAATACACATATGGGCCATGCATTAATTATTTAATAATAATGAGATAAAGCATAGAGAAAGTGAAAGAGAATTGCCCATGCAAATGTCTGAGTGAACTCAAGTGATAAAGCTTCAATAAAATATGAATGCCTCAATCAAAGCATCAGTTGAACTATTAATGAATGTAATCATTTAAGTAAAGAAGAGTTTAATTTTCATCAATCAACATGAATTAGTTAACTAAAGATATCCATGCAAAATTTAATATTAGAAATTGTGCATGGATGGCATTAAGAGTAAAGCACCGACGACACTTAAGATAGTTTATTAACTAACTGATCAACAGTCAGTTAAAGATTGAGTTCAGTTGACATTCAGTTAAGATTTAGTTCAAGTAAGTTAATATTCAGTTCAAGTAGAGTTAAAATTCAGTTCAAGCCAGTTAACATTTAGTTCAAGTAACTTAACATTCAATACACGTCAGTTAACATTCAGTTCAATATTGAACATTCAATTAAAGATAATTGAGGAAACATAAGGCATTGATGTTTGCATGGAGGGAGTTCTAGTTGGATCCTCCTTGTAAATGAACTATAAGGTGCTCTCAGTGTGTTTACTGAGCCTCGTATGCGCTACCTTATGCATGCTAGGATTTTTGGATTATTATTAATATGCTAGGAATATGGCAAGTTCAATACAATTGCATACAATTGTTTCTACAAGGTTGCATTGGATTTCTCTTCTCTATTGCTGAGGTGATATATCTTATTGAGAAATTTGCTTATGTGTTGTAAACCATTCTCTGCAAATCTATCTATCATACTAAAATAATTGCTAGGTTTTTCATCCTTCATGTTTGGAGGGTTTTACCAGGGTATATCTTGTGTCTAACGGTTGATTGATTTATATGGCTGATTTATGGAGCTAATTTATATGCATAATTTATGAAGATCATTTATGTGGTTGATATATTTGCAATATTTACATGTGTCTTCTATATTTATGTGACTTATATATTTATGGGATTCACATGTCGCTAAGATATTATATGTGGCTGATTTATGAGATACATATGTGCTAAACTTGATTGATAAAAGTTTTAAAGTTCAATATTCTCTGATTTTGCTCAAACATCAACAAGGAGATCTATTTATATGTTATCGATGATCACATTCACTTTTACAAATAAACCCGTACAACATGACTTAATATGGAAAATTGAAATTATAAAATTTCAACTTAAAATTATAACGTAAAATAATATATAAAATTTGTGAATAACTTGGGGCATTATCCTGAGAGTTTACCCAAAAATGACTAAAATAGATAAAAATGAGAAAATTAATCCAAACTAAAGGATGGAGTAACCAGAGGGTACCTCATTCTCCATATAACCCCAACGATGATGATAATCTCTCATTGTCCCCACCAAATCAAGGAGTATGACCTGGATGAGGAGATGACATCATCACTAGAAAATGCCCAAGGAAGGAGGGCACTATGTTGAAAGAAGACCGGGAAGGGAGTACAAGGTGACCTAGAAGGGAGGAAAAATCCTAAGAGCTAGAACATTGTCATTGATGTAGAAAATAAGGAGGGTGGTATGTGACCTAGTGACCTACCCCTAGGATCCCCAGACACCAAACCCAGGGTTAAAAACTGAACAAAGGGAAGTCAACAATGCCATTAAGCCAATAGTAATCCTAAAGGGAGAATCAAAGGGTCTAACCATAACCACCCCTAAAAAGGTTTTGATAACACCCCATATTGGCCCTGAATAAAAAGTGTGACACCTCTCTTTGGGCATACATTTAAAGGTGCGCTGGTACATTGGTAATGTAGCACTAGCTGAAATTGTGGGACAAGTTCTCTTCTTGAGAGTGCTTAAGAACCTGTGAATCTCCTGGGTACTTGTATACCTACACACACATCAAATATCTAAGGGAATCAACAACATCATGAGGAAAACACTTATATCCTACCTTTCTCAGTATAATGAAATGCAAATAACTAAATCATGAAAGAACAACAAATGCAATTCAAGGTAACAGTAAATTCTAGACTCAAAATGCAACTAAACCTACTTACGCTAAACACTAGCATAGATCTATTTTAAACGCATATCTCTCAAGCCCCGAGAGGGATCCAGTTTCTTGAGGTGTAAATCTTTTACCTTTGGATCCCTCTTGGTACTTGATAGATTTGGGTTTAAAATGGATATATGCTAGTTTAATTTTTATTTTATTTTATTTAAGTCATATGTAATTTATATTGTTCATTTATGATTTATGTCGGCTAACATAACCTAACTAACATGACAAGATCTCCCCCATACTGGGTTGGAGAGAAACTCGCTTCTCTCGGTGCAATACAAATTAGAAGGGGTTAAGTGAAATCATACCACCAATTTAGTCAATTGAGTAGGCCATTCATACTTGACCTTTTACCTTTGTCATTGGAGATCCATGATAATATATCATCGATAATAAGCTAAGTATGTATCAAGCTCTCCATTAGGATGGGAAATGGAGGTTGGATGGTTGCAGGAGCCCAAAATATTTGATATTTATGCCACAGAGAGGGATTTATTCCACATGATTCATTTATCCATGGCTCTATTGGCCATCTTCATCATTCATCTGGATTGATAAAATTTGTTTCCCAATACTAGTCAGCTGATTTCGTACTTGGGAGGCCATTAGTAAAGGTGGACCTTACAAATATTCATATGTCAGCTACAACCTGACCCTACACTTGCTTAAACATTTCCTTGGACACACAAGTATATTGTTCATCTTTGTAGTGATCATGTTAGTATCCAAAATAATCTTCATAATTTTTAAATTGTGATCCACAAGATTTATACCTTCACATTTCAAGAAATAAGATAAATAATATATATATTGATAATGTGAAATGAATATGATACCTATCCACATACATGTATTGGTCTTGTTGAGATGCACCCTTGCAGAATTACCGATATAGGATAGATAGGGTTGAACATCTTGCACAAGATTTCTGGAGAGTTGTTGTAGAGAAAAATAGGTTGGAACTACCATGAGGGATGAAAACCCAATCAAATATGTATCTATATGCCATATCACACTTCTCTTGGTGCTAGGCAAGTAAGACTAAATTAAGGAGTTTTTTCCCCCAAATATTCACCCTCTGTATCATATTGGGGAATTTGGGTATAGCAATCATTTGTAATGTCTAGAGGTACTTCAACTTCAATTGTAGTCACAAAATGATTGATCCATTCTTCAGCATGAGTAAAAGGTACAAGCGTAGTCACTTGAATAGTTTCATCATATTTCTCGAGACCTATATAATCATTTAGCTAGACTCGATTCATGTTGACTTCTTATTCCACATCTATGCTACTGGAGGAATCAAAGATAATACTGCTTGGTCTTGAGGAATCATATACAGGTGTCCCAAAGAAATTCCAATAATTATTTTCTCCAAGAAGCTTGTTATTCTCTTCCAAGAGACCCAAAACATGTTGGAGAGTTGTAACAGGAGATACCAACACTTCCTTATATTCTTCAGTTTATTATATGAAGGTATCTTGGTCTTATTTTCTGAGAAAGACATCATCTTTATATTCAAGAGTAACTTCAATCTTGGACATAATAACATCATTGATAAGTCCTTGAACCATTATTTCTTCTAGCAACTTTTTCAGACTTGATCTTTTTCAAGTGCTTCTTCCTTAACCACTGCTTTAGAATTTTCTTGCACTTCTTTAATTGGATTGAAATATTTCTCTCTCTAGAATAGATCATTTAATTTTTTTATTAAATCCATCCATATATTTTTTTTTCCAGGGTACTAACATCTACCTAATGTTTCAATCAATTCTGGAAGAATAGGGTGAACAATCTTATATAAACCCCTCTTCCCACTCAACTTCCTATGGGAATAACAACAAAAACTTTGCTACCAGGTCTTTGGAAACACCCTCATTTTGATCAATGAATGGATTCCATTGTTCATGTGGAAATCCATATGGATAACCCAAAAAAATTGATAGCTCAAGCAGAGCGAAATATACTTTCATTTTTGGAACAATCAGATTATCATGATCTTTAAACTCACATGGAGTATCCTCATTGATTTCTTAATTAGGACCGTATGGTTTTTTTCTGTTTCCAAGTTATCTTCCCATATATGGTTGATCATGACATTTATTTCTTGTTCCTCCATATCACGATCCTATTCCTCATTGATTGAATTGATCAACTGTTTGAGTGAAGAAATGTTTTTACAAGGAAATCCTTCATACCAATTTCTGACATCCAGTTATCTTCTAAGTTGAGAGATAGAAAAATAAGTTCATTTTAATATTCTCATGTATTACATTGTTTCCTTGGATAAATTGCAAGAACACCCAATATGTGTTGTTTCCTGATACTTATATTCATGACATAACATAAAAAGTGCCTTCCCATTGTATTCAATAGCATATAGATGTGGATATCCCAGAATGTATGAAAAATCCAATATATTCACCCACAATTCATAATATTCCATATAATCTAAATTCCTTGTCTTTATGGAGTACTTATGTTATATTTCTTTTGTTGGAGTCTCCAGGAGAGACCTTCCAATTTAACTCAAAAAATATCACCAAAGTATGAAAACAAGGACGTACCTAAGATAATGGTGATTGATGGGATGAGTTCTTTGTGGAGTCACCAGATAAACCTTCATATTAGCCATTACAAGTAATATATATGCAATCATGTAACCAAAGTCTTACCTTTAGACTTACCAAGTATCGTTTTTTCCAAGGGTGTAAATGACTCTAGATAAACCACTTAAACCTTTGAAACATCCCTAATAATGATGCAAAAAAACGTTATTGGACAAACTAGTAGTGCTTTCAAATAATCAAATGCAAGGAGAGTGTGACCCAATGTCACCTCAACCACCCTTCCAACTTATTCAGAGTGTTGTAACCTCCAAGGGGAGATCCATTATTATATACAAGTGCTTAGACACTAACAAACGAGATATTCCTATGCAAATGTATTAGTGACCTGTTCCTTCATGGAGTCAGATAAAGAATGATGAAGACATACTAGGAAGGTTGTACATGTTGTTAAATGAAACTAAATAGATCACTCTTAAAACAAATCCTTCTTCATGAAGCAATTATTTTGGACACATGATCATTCATCCAAGAAACAAGTAAAAGTATAAGCATTGTTGCAATAGTTATAATTTCAAGGAAGTTTTGACAGTAATATCCAATTCAATACATTTATTTCCAATAGTGTGTTGTACACAAAGATATAACGAATAATTATCAAACAATTGCGATATTCAAACAATAATTGTCATATTTAAATATCGATGAAACCAGACCAAATTTGAACTCCCTTAACCTTTAGATCAAGTCTGATTTATAACTCCTATAGCATGCATATATTGACCTATAAGGATCCCTTATATAAGTCTTTTCTAGATAGTGTTTTAGTGACACAGATATAACAACAATAATCCTTTATAACACTTATCACTCATCAAGTCATAAACATTATCATATATTGTTTAAAAGTACTACGAGAAGCTTATAAGAAATGCTATATACACTCTTGAAAACATCAATCATTAGTATTCCATTAACAACATTTCTTAAGAAGTCACATACAAAGTACTTTATATGATCAACTCTTCACAAATTTCCATCAAAATGAATTAGATTTAGTCATTTGCTTCATCACCTCATAGGTTTGGTTTTTGTTGACCTTTTCTGGTGTTTTATGGTAGTTTTTAGAGATTTTTGTAGTGGAGAAACAAAGAGGATAAGGAGCATGATGAGGCATAGAAAGGAGGGATGGAGGGATACTAATCAAAGGAATGAGGGTTTATGGGAGGATAAGGAGACATGATGTGAGGCATAGGGAGAAGGGAACAAGGTAGGGTGTAGATTTAGGGTATATTTTATAGGTTAAAATTTCAGTTTTTAAGGATTTTTTAAATATTTTATATTTTTAGGGCTGCCACAATTTCTTCGTAGAGTTTGTAGGGCTTAAAATGGAATGCTAAATCAGTATAAGGGAGGGCCGAAATTTAGGGAGGCCAAAAATTGGGAAAACAATTTTTTTTTTAACTTTTAGCGTTTCCAGTGTAAAATTATAGACCTAACTAAATGGCCTAAATTACCATGGAATGCAATATTTACACGTAAAAATGCAAGATTAATTTGACAAAAGATGGAAACCTAGGGTTTTCATGGATGATACCCTTAAACCCTAGCCTAGAGGGAGGTGATCAACCTTCCTCTTGGAGTATTTATCCTTGTATACTAAACTAGGGCTTCTTGTGACAACCTCTAGGGTTCATTACAAGAGCCTAAGCTAGAGAAAAATTGGAGATCCAAGGATAAACTAGAGAAAACCTCTTCTTGGGAGTGTTTTCCACCGTGCAAAGAGAATAAAAGGTAGATAAAAGGTTCTATTCCAAAAAAATGCATCCCTAGGGATACCACTCAACCATTCAATCATTCAAGAGACATAAGTTCACCATTACCTTACGCCAAGAAGACAAAAACCTTGACTTACTTGATTTATGTGTTGTCCAACAAGTCCTAGCATCCACCAAGCATGGGAAGAACCAAAGAATTGATCCAAATTTAATACACAAGTGCAAAAAGAGAGAGACCCCAAGAGGTGCACATCAATCCAAGAGACTAGCTTGGGTAAAAAAGTAACATATTGAGTTTTATTCCATAAGTTGTGTTTTTAAAATGAAGCGAGGAGATCTATTTATATGTTCTCACACTCACTTTTACAAATAAACCAGGTCGGCATGCCTTAAAATGCCAATTTGAAATTATAAAATGTCAACTTAAAATTATAACATAAAATAATATAAAAAAAATTAAATATGTGGGTAACTCATGGAATTTTCTCTAGAGTTTATCCAAAAAATGACTACACTAGCTAAAAATGAGCAAATTACTCCAAACTGAAGGCTAGAGTAAGAAGGGGGGGTGTCATGCCCCATATAACCCCAACAATGTTGATAATCCTTCAACATACCCCCAAATCAAGTAGTATGACTTGGATGAGGAGATGATGTCATCACTGGAAAATTCTCAAGGAAGGGTGTGCTATGTTGAAAGAGGACCAGGAAGGGAGTACAAGGTGAATTGGAAGGGACACAAAAGACGTAGAGTTGGAACACTATCATTGGTGTAGAAAACAAGGAGGGGGTATACGATCTAGTGACTTGCCCCTAGGAGCCCTGGACACCAACCCTAGGGTTAAAAACCCCAACAAAGGGAAATTAGAAATACCATTAAGCCACAAAGATCCTAAAGGAAGAATCAAAGGGTCTAATGATAAGCACCCCTCAAAAGGTGCTGATAATACCCCATCTTGGTCCTGCTGAAAAAATTTGAACCTTGTCTTTGGGTATACATTTGAAGGTGCGCTGGTACAGGTGCAGCGTAACAATGACTACTATTGGGAGGCACTCCTTCCTTGGGTTGGGTTGGGAATAGTATGAAGGTCTGTGCCTACTTCCAATTACAATCCTCACCTTACACAATCAACAAGTAACCATATATATTTTTATATAGAAGGGAGAGGCTTCCTTGTTCTCCTCCTAATGGGTTTATTGTGCTTTTGGATACCTTGTTAACAATACAACCCTTGAGTTCTTAGAAAACAAATAGGAAGATGCATTGAGAGGTTCCCTTGATCTCGCTATTTCTTCTACCATGTGGGTGGGGCTTTCCTATAAAAAATAATTCAATTTAATGCAAAAACAATGTGCATCATGTAACTTCCTCAGTTTTTAATTGCCCATACACCAATTAAAGTGTGCTTTGCTGCTAGTAGAATTCAAAAGAAGGCTCATGGAACAAGAAATAATGGTGTCTCCTTCTTCTTGATGCTTCCCAAGGAAAGAGAACTTTAAGAAACATCAACACTCAATAAAGTGAACTCACTAGAAGATATGTTGACTCATGAGGTATAGTTATGCTTCTCTCACTACTAGAGTGGACACTTATCAATGTACCTGTGCTATTTTACCCATGCTTAGCATATATGCATCCCTACATCCCTAATTTATTATCACAATAAGTTTGTTTTTATTTTTATTTTTCAAGTTCATTTCAAACATAAATGTAAAAAAAAATATTTGAAATTTGAAATATATATCATTGCATTCAAAAATTATATTAATAAGTGTTTATTTTTCTGAGTAACATCAAGAGCCATTCTCTTAAGAGAATTAAGACACCTGGTCTGGGACCAGGGTGTGGACTCAACGTAGAGTTGAGTGACCATTCTATTGAATGGGGATATCCGGTCCGTGACCATGATAAGGAATTAGTCCATCATTGGGGAACTCAACCTTGAGTTGAGTGACCATTTTGTTGAATGGTGACATCTGGTTTGGGACGATGATGTGGAACTAGTCTAGCATTGGAGGACTCATCGTAGAGCTGAGTAGCCATTTCTTTGAATGGAGGCACCTGGTTAGTTACCAGGAATTTACCTAGTCTGAGACTAGGGACTCAACTTGCGCTTGAGGGCCATTCTCTGGGAGAATGGAGGCACTTGGTATGTTACCAAGTATTTGACCTAGTGTCAAATTATGCATCCTATGGCAGATGAACCTGGTCTGTTACTAAGAAAACACTATAATCCCTATACCGGGTCTAGGCATGTGTGGCACTCTCACCCTCGATTAGTGGGATTTGTGATCTTCTCCAAGGATTAGCTACCCTTGGTTAAGACACCTTAATATCCGATCTTAGCGTCACAAAGAGTATGAGATAAAAGTATTAGTAATTCTCTCTATTTATGATGATGTACTTTTAGTGGGGATGAAATACCACCTTGACCACTTGTATTGACGATAGGGAACTTGAATAAGGCTAAAGAAAAAGTAAAAAATACATAAGGACCCTTAGTGCCGCTAAGGTGTCAAAGTGAAAGTGAAAAAAAAAATTAGTACCACTAAAGATAAAAGTCAAAGTGAGAAAAGAATAAAATAATAATATTTTGTTCTTTTGAGTTTTGGTTCACTTACAGGTGACTCAAAGGATATAAAAGAAGATCAATCCATTTCATTATTACACACACTCTTCCTCTCATAGGTGAAGTTGCTCCAACTAAATATTTCACAAGTTATAGAAGAAAAGGAAAATGAATGTGATTCCCTAGCATGGATGAGTCTATCTAGGGAATTCACAATTATTTTTATGGGCGGCCATCTTCCCTCTCACCAGGTAGCTCTACGGTTCATAGGAATCCCTATTCTCTTCAGGATACCCCTCTCTTCTTTTGGGCAGGGTCCTTGAGGGTTCGACCCTCCACCTGCACTCTCAAGAATCCTATTACAGGAATACCCGTGCGGGCTTTGGCCTATGACCAACCCTCAGGTAGCCTACATACAGACCCGAGAGGGATGTCGTGGTTATTCAGACCCTCGTGCAACCTATTGGCATACACGTGAGGGTCTTGGAAGCATCCCACAGGCCTGTTAAGGATTCTGAGTCTATGTAGACCCTCGAGAAGCCCACAAGCTATCCCGTAAGGGCCTCGGGCTAGGTCGAGCAGGCAGGAATGCCCTATAGGAATAAAAACAACAAATGAGCAGCAGGTATAGATGGGAAGAAGGTACAAAAATGAAACATAGTAGGTATGGGTAGCAGGTACGAGTAGACCCAAATTGATCTAGGAAAGTCTAAATAGAAATTTAGGTTGCCTGCTAATTCTGGGAAGGAGAGAGAAAGTTTAGGGCAACAAGCCCTAATTTGCTAAAATCCCTAATTGGGTATTTTTCTGTGTAATTTTATTATCTTATGTAATTGTGGATCTATGGTACAAACCCAGTTAGGGTTTGTGGACATTTTGGAAAAACTTAGTCATCTCATTTATGAGATGAATTACTAATGCTTTTGGCATTTTTATCCTTTAAATATTTCCCTAGTGAAAAACTCTTGTGCTCAGTGTCTTGATGTGATTTAATACACTTGTCATTTGTTTATGTTAGTCTGCAAATTTTAAATTTATTCATGCTAATGCTAAAAATTTAACAATAAATACATATTATTCACACATTATATAGAGAAAATGCGATACATGTTTGAATTTATTGTGTCACGCTTTACACGCAGAAGGAGACATTAGGAGCTCAATATCATTATTAGTATGAGAAAGACAAAAAAAACATGAAGCATGTCCACCATGGTCTCAACAAAACTATACTCCATCTTCAAATTATGTAATATGAGATGTGGATTGGGCATCTTGAGGATGCAAAAAATCATACGATCTGTGATAATATGCACACCTTAAACATAAGACACAAATTCGCCAAAGCCAAGGACCATGAAATGAAAATTATACGTAGGTGAGAGTAAATACATCCAAAAGAAATATGCTATGAATATTGATAATAAATAAGGCACGAACCATTAATTTGATCCTATTATAATGCATTATTATGAGCGGTTCAACATTCTGCAACCTCATTTGCAGTTAAATGTTTTTTAAAATATTTTTTATTTATGGTATGATAATCACATTTAATGATTCATGAATAGTAGTGCATTGCAAACTAATTCTGAACTCAAATTAATTTAGTTGAAGTGATGACACTTGTGAAGTAAGTGGAAGAGACATGTCACTAGTTTAAAATCAAAATCTAAGAAGTGATTATTAGCCAATTAAATCTAAGATATTATCTAGGATGATAGATGTACCAGTTATTAGTTATTTCCAACGCGAAATCCAGGGTTCCATTATCAAGAATGTGAAAATTCATAACCATAAGCGTACAATTAATGGCCAAAATCTGGGGTCACCCTTCAAACTCTACCGCAGTTGTAGGTAATTATTCTCCAAGAAAATACACAAGGGAAGTACCTCCTTTAGTGACTAAACCAGTGCTTTTATAGGTAATTGAAGTTTGTCCTTCAACTCAAAAGACTAAATAAATTAAGTGGCCTTGTTACTCAATAAGCTAAATGGCCTACCTAAATACAACCTGCTGGAATTAAGACCTTCACACAATGTACTCTTCCTAAAATACAACTACGTCATATATGAAGATTCCCTAACTACTTTCTTCTCTCTTTTATCCATAGTCTTGTTTGATAGGCTATAACTATGGTTTTGAGGGGAATACATTATTTTTTGTTGTGTTCTTTAGTTTATTCATAATTTTTATTTCTTTTTAGTTCGAACTTTGCTTTAGTAGAGTTACATTGCTTTTTGTTTAATCAATTCTTTTGACTGAAGTCAAAGGAAGAATGGTCTTTTTACTCAAAATTACTAAAAGAAATAGTATTCTACAATGATGGAGATTCCTTTTGGGTGAATCCACAGACCCGGGTAACACTTTTTGGCAAGCGAATTTGGAAAAAAACCAAAAAACGTACCTCGGTCGAGGGCTTGTTGAACCCTCGACCGAGCTAATAATATCTCGACCGAGCGTTTATGAAGCCCTCGACTGAGGTTTTCTTCAGCCCTCGGTCGAGGTATCTATTAACCCTCGGTCGTGGTATTAAAACCTCAATCGAGGGTTAATAAATACCTCGACCGAGGTATTAACTCAGTCGAGGTATGGACCTCAGTCGAGGTATATACCTCGACCGAGGTGCCTCTGTCAAAAAAACTATAAATAGAGGCCGCGGACCTCTATTTATATGACATCATTTCCTTGGCTTATATCAATTTATAGATCTATAGATATGGGTCGAGGAGTCATAGGAGTCATAGATTTTATCAATCATATCTATGACTCCTATGACTCCAAGACCCATTTCTACAAATAAAGATAAATGACTCTTTCTTTCATTTCAAACACCAACTCTCAACAAATGTAATGACCACGTACGCTTATGTCTTAAGGCTGCTCCCTTTAAATAGAATATGATATGGCTAGGACCTCGACCGAGCTAATNATTTCAAACACCAACTCTCAACAAATGTAATGACCACGTACGCTTATGTCTTAAGGCTGCTCCCTTTAAATAGAATATGATATGGCTAGGACCTCGACCGAGGTATTTAAAT